>SKCR01001355.1:0-122735 GCA_019454045.1 Zanthoxylum bungeanum | reverse complement strand
CGCGACGCGCGTTCGCCAGACGCTCATACAAAAAATCGAGAGATGGGCGTCGCGGCGCCCAAAGACCAGAGCCGCGGTGCCCCGCACGTACCAAAAATATGATTTTTAAGGTTTTAAGATTCCCAATGACTCCAAGACTCTATTATAAATAGATTAGTTGGTCCAAACTCAAAAGGGGAGGCTAATACACAGCACAAAATACCAAAATACATATTTTAGAGAGATCCAATGAGGAGGATTGAAGAGCGACAAGAGGAGATGAAGGCGGTGACGTCCGAAGAGGAAGAGATTCAATTCTGGTTTTATCTTCTTGTTTCTTTCTTAGAACCATAATGATTTCCATTAGATTCATGACTTGTTTCCATTGTTTTTATCTATTGTCACGAACTAAACTCCTTAATTCTGGAGAATGATGTAATTGATGCTTGAACCTTTGTATTGTTTGTCAATTTTGTTATGAAGTTTTATTAAGTTTATTTATATTCTTTTGAGTTTAATGCTTCTTGGTTGCTGGCCACAATTAAGATGATGAATGTTTAGAATCTATCACTCGAGAGAGGGGATTTTGAATAGATCTAGAGAATATAACCTAGGAGTTTTATAGAGTTCGAGAGAATATATAAGTTCCTTTGAAGTCGTTAATATAGAATCACAAAGCGTAACGAGTTGTTAACTACTAGATTTTTATAGAGATATCGAAGTCTATAGTTGATGATATTTTCACTGATACTCGAGAGAGGGAGTGGATATTTTCGGAATCTTGACTTATCAACAATATAACTGAACACGGATTAATTGGCATGACAAATATATAGGCGACAGCTAGGTGAAATCAGGATCTAGAATCTCTATAGTATTAGTCCCTCCTATATAATTATTTTTATATTTATTTACTTAAATCTTTATTATTTGTTTTCTAAATAAATTTATGATTATCAATTGCAGTATTCAGTGCGAGTTAACGCAATCCCTGTGGGTTTGACACTCTAAACTCATTTATACTAAAACTTGACACCGCACACTTGCGGTACGATATAAAATATCAAAATAAAAGACAAGGGCAAGTGTTTCTTCTGTGAAAAAGATGGGCATTGGAAGAGAAACTGTGCAAAATACCTCGAGGAAAAAAAAGCAAGCAGTTGCTTATACTCCAGGTATATTTATAATTGCGGTTAATCTTAATGATAGTAAATCTTCTACTTGGGTATTGGATACTGGTTGTGGTTCTCATATATGTAACATTATGCAGGCCTCCAGAAGAGTAGAAGACTTCAAAGAGATAAAGTTGACTTACGAGTGGGAAATGGAGCAAGGGTTGCTGCTTTAGCCGTGGAACTTATTTTCTATCATTACCAATTGGATTAGTTCTAGAATTAGAAAATTGTTTTTATGTTCCAGTACTTAGTAGAAATATTATTTCCGTATTCTTGTTTGGACAAGGAAGGTTTTAATTTTATAATAAAGAATAATTGTTGTTCATTTTCATATGATGATATTTCGTATGGTATTGGATATTTAAACAATGGATGTATGTTCTGGTACTAACTAAACATTATCCTCAATATAAATAAACAAGATAGTTGAAAAGAATCATACCTTTGACATTTTTAGACTTGTCATATCAATGAAACACGACTTACAAAACTACATAAAGAGGGTTACTTGAACCCTATTGATTATGAATCATATCCAACTTGTGAATCTTGGTTAATTGATAAAATGACCAAATTGCCTTTTACTGGAAAAGGACTACGGCAACCGAATTACTAGAGCTAGTACATACCGATGTATGGCCCTATGTCGATTCAAGCAAAGGGTGGTTACTCATACTTCATAACCTTTACTGATGATTATTCACGTTTTGGTTATGTATACTTAATGAAGTATAAAGTCTGAATCGTTTGAAAAGTTCAAAGAATTCAGAAACCAAGCAGAGAAACAAACTAGCAAAAGCATTAAGACACTCCGATCTAATCGAGGTAGAGAATACTTGAGCTACGAGTTTCAAGACTATCTTATAGAACATGACATTATTTCACAATGGACTCCTCCAGGGACACCTCAACACAATGGTGTTTTCGAAAGGAGAAATCGAACCTTGTTAGACATGGTACGATCAATAATGTCTAGCACAAATCTTCCAACATCGTTCTAGGGACTAGCATTAGAAACCACTGCTTACCTTCTAAATAATGTTCCATCTAAATTTGTTATCAAAACACCATATGAGATATGACATGGCAAACGACCCAATCTCAACTTTGTAAGAGTTTGGGGTTGTGAAGCTTATGTGAAGAAATCGCTGCTGACAACCTAGAAGCAAGATCAATTAAATGTAAATTTGTGGGGTATCCAAAAGAAACAAAGGGATACTACTTCTACGATCCAAGTGAACAAAATGTGTTTGTTTCACGGAATGCTATTTTTCTAGAGAAATAGTTTCTTCTAAGAAAAGATAGTGGGAGTAGACTGGAACTTGATGAAGTCATAGAACCATCAAATGACATTGAATTACCTTCAACTCGTAAAAGATTGGCGGTGGAACAAACCACAAGTTCACGAACTCCGAAATTCTCGTAAATATAACATGAGTCAGGAATATATAGATCTCTCATGGAAGGAAAACATGAGTATTTATCGTTGAGAACGATGATCCTACTAGTTATACAGAGGCAATGTCTGACATTGACTATTCTAAATGGCTTGAAGCTATGAATTCCGAAATGGATTCGATGCTACTAACCAAGTTTGGAACTTGGTAGATGCACCTGAAGGGATAACTTCTCATTGGGTGCAATGGGTCTTTAAAAGAAAGACAGATGCATATGGCAAATTTTCAAACCTACAAGGCTAGTTGGTGGCAAAAGGTTACAATACAATTCAAGGATTGATTATGATGAAACCTTTTCGCCAGTTTCCATGTTAAAGTCCATTAGGATTTTGCTTGCCATAAACATCATACCATGATTATGAGATTTGGCAGATGGATGTCAAAACTGATTCCTGAATGGAAACCTCGTAGATGATGTATATGACACAAGTCTGAAGACTTCATTTCTAAAAGAAACATAAACAAGGTATGTAAGCTACAACGATCCATTTATGGATTAAAGCAAGCATCTCGGAGTTGGAATATTCATTTAATGAGAACAATCAAAGAGTTTGATTTTATCAAAAATGAAGATGAACCTGTGTATACAAGAAGGTTAGTGGGAGCGCAGTCATATCCTAATATTATATGTGGATGACATATTAATAATAGGAAATGACATTCCAATGTTCCAATTAGTCAAACTATAGTTATCAAGAAATTCTCCATGAAGGATTTGGGAGAAGCAAACTTATATTCTAGGAATTAAGATCTATATAGATAGATCTAAAAGGTTGTTGGCTCTCACAATCCACGTACTATAGACAAAGGTTCTTAAAAGTTTAAGATGAAGATTCCAAAAGAGGTTATTTGCCAATAAGACATGAAGTCTATCTCTCTATGAAGATGTGTCCTAAAATCTTTTGAAGAGGTTGAGCACATGAAACAAATCTCATATGCTTATGCTAAGGATCAATCATGTATGATATGTTATGTACGAGACCTGATGTGTCTTACGCTCTAAGTGTTATGAGCGATATCAGGCTAATCCTGGAGAAGATCATTGGATAGCAGTCAAGATAATATCCTAAGTATTAAGAAAGACTAATGATGTGTTCTTAATTTAGGAAGGAAGTTCCGAGCTCAAAGTGTTGGCTATTGTGATGCCTAGCTTTCAGTTTTATAAAGATGATAGCAAATCACACTTAGGATACTTGTTTACTATATTTGGAGGAGCAGTAAGTGGAAGAGTTCTAACAAACTACAACAGCAGAGAATTCAACAACGGATGCCGAATATATAGCCGCTTCAGAAGCAGCTAAAAAAGCAGTTTGGATAAAGAGTTCATCACAGACTTAGGTGTTGTTCCTGACAGTAAAACAATGCGATTGTAATGTATTGTGACAACACCGGAGCCATAGCATCGGCTAAAGAACCAAGGTTCATCAGAAAATCCAAACACGTTGACGATATCACCTGATTAAGGAGATAATCCAAAGAGGTAATGTGAAGATAAGAAGATTCCTATGAAGAGAACTTAGCAGATTCTCTTACTAAAGCACTAAACTAACAGAAGCATGATAGGAACGCTGAATTGTTTGGTGTAAAATATCATAGAGATTGGCTCTAGTGCAAGTGAGAGATTGTTGTTTATATGCCCTTGCTCCAATAGGGATAAATATGTAAATTTTATTATTGCATGGATTATAATAATAAATTTGGCAGTTTATTTATAAGTATTGTCCATAGTAATTTTGACTACTTGTTAAATAAAGTCCTTAGAATGGCGATTAAAGAAATTAAATTAGTATAATTTATGAGATCCAATCATTTTTAAATGTTCCCGATCGTAGGATTATCAACACAGGACATTGATAGATCTAGTTTAGATCGACATATGTTATGTCTGCTTCTTTATCGAAGGAAAATAGCTGATCTCATAAACTACTAGTGAAAGTGTTCACTTAGTCTAACATATGGATGCTTGTTGGAGAACAAGTACATCGAACTGACCCGCTTGAGAACCCATATGGAGTGTTATCCACATGTCTATGGGATCCCTCTTTGTAACGATAGTATGAATGATCCTTGGACTTGAGATCTCCATGGCATCTTGTATGCTTTGACATTACACCTCTGAAGTCCATAGCGAGATTGCTTATAAGGTAATGATTGGGGATATGAAAAGCGTACGAAGATAGTGAGTGATCAATAAAGGATTCGCCGTTCTGGATATATAGAAGTCGATATCCAAGAGGCGCGATTTCACATAGTGATAATATAAGTCTCTGTCCATGACAAGTTCTGAAATGAGTTTTAGAACTAATATATATATATATATTATCAGCTTAGTCAATGTTCCAATAGCGATGATTTAATAGAGTAGACATTTTCCATACTCTAGAATCGTTGGCGGGATATGTATGAGGCGAAATGATTGAATTATACGGTAATCGTATAAAGAATAAGTTTCACTAAAGTTAGTATTCTTTCTTAATTGGGGGTCATGATGCATTGCTAGATGCCACTCTTGATTTATGGAAATTAGTTTCTTAATTGAGGATAAATTAATCAGATTAATTTATCGAGACTTATGAAATTTATAACTATCTCCATTTCCAACACAAGAAAGAACCTAATGGGTCACACACTTTAAAGTATTGAGGAGTTAATGATAAATTATGTAAATTTAAGTTTTAAGACTTAAATGTTCAGTTCTTAAACTTTGGGGTAAATTCGTAATCTTAGAAATTATGGATAAAAATGGAATTCTTGAAATCTTAGGACCAAGGTGCAAATCTAGAAATTAGGGGTTGTTTCATAATTTTCAAAAGTGCATGGGTCATTTTGTAATTTTCAAAAGTATAAGGGCTGAAATATAATTTAACAAAGTATTTGTATTAGATTATAATTTCAGATTTATAGTATTTTAATTTGATTAGACCTGATAATTTTATTAATTAATTTAATTAAATAAAATAGGATAATGATTGTTTATTTAGGATGAATTAAAATTCCTATTTTAATAGGATTATATCTTATCCTATTAATTCTAATTTGATTGGAATTAAAACAACTCAAATCAAAAGCTCTAAAATTACCCTTTTTTTCCATTAACTTGAAGAACAACAACTGAAGCAAAATTTGAAAAGTGATCACGTGAGAGGAAAGAAATTTAAAAAGGAAAATTTTGATTTTTCTTTAAGCAAAATTTTTTTTATTCCCAATATTCCATAAACCCTTAAATAGTCTCTTTCTTAAAGCTAGCACTAAAGAAAAGACACTTATAAATCTTGGATTTGAGAAATCCAAACTCCTTAACTCTCTGCATTGTGTGGATATCGTTAGAGGCTAAACGTGTAGGTGGCTCTGAAGATTTACCGGGAACGGTAGGAGGATTACTTAAAGGTTTAGGTACGTTTTATTTATGTTTTATAAATAAATATTATCATGAAACATGAAAATTAATTACGATCTTGGATTAGAAATTATGTTTAAAATTGAAAAATTTTAATTTTCTGCCATATTGCATGCTAGATTTCCAACAAGTCCTGTTTTCCATTTTCAATTTACTTCGCATAGGGGAGAAGTATATATATGTGGATGAGAATTGCTAGGGAACAATCATTTTGAGATGGTAGTTTTGGTTGTTCTTGTTAATAAAGAATTAAGTCATTAACTATTAAGATCAGTTCAGTCATATCTGTCGATGTGCTAGCAAATGTTCATTGAAAACTAAGAATTGCATAAGCAAGTCAATAGAAAGCTCAATGAAATCAGCAGGATGATAAAGACATTAGCGAAGGATTGTGTTCTTACCTTTTTGTGGAGATTATCTGTATAAGACAATACAAGTGCCTATTCCTATAAAATAAAAATAAAAAATAAAAAAATTAATTTTTAAGAATAGCATAGAATATTTTATGCCCCAATGGGGTGGTTTGATGGCAAAATAACTTAGGACTTGATTGACTGAGTAATATTTTTAAGAATTGGGAGGAGCTGGAGGTTTACTGCTCCCACAGTATGAAGAAGTGGGATTCATGTGGAAAAAACATTTGGTCAGAGACCACGTGCACCACTTAGTGGTGTATCTTTTTTCTTGTGGAAGCATAGAACATAGAGATAGTGGAAGCAAAGAGCATAGAGATTGTGAGTATTCATTTAAAGAGAAGTTTCATAATACAAAAGTTGACGCAGTCGTTTTTCCGGGTCATATTTTGAGCTATAATTTTTTCGTTATAGTTATAATATATTGATTGGAATTTGTTGGAAAATGTATCTCATCTGTGCTGCTGCTTTACCATTTTCGATCAGTGGATTGTCCTCAAATTCTTTCATTTGGGTTTAATTTATAATTAAAATTTCATTTCTTATTTTAGGATTTTGTCACCTTTTTGTTTAATAGTCCGTGTATTTACATATTTATTTCAGTTTTAGGATTTTATCATGTCATAATGATTAGATTTTTCTATTCTGGCATTTAGGGTTTTAGTATACAAGGGTTATTCAGACTTTATTATTCAGTAAACTATATTTACAGAAATCGAGTTTCTTTATCTTCAAGTTTCGTTCCATATATCAAAATTCAAACTTCAAGTTTCCGTTCCATATATCAAAATTCAAAAGTACATACTTTATGGGTAATTAGTAAACTTGTTCTAAGAGAGACCATTAATAACAACAAATCTCTTCCTTAATCCAGTACTGCCAGTTTGTTCTATTCTTTCTCACACGTACTGCTGTTGATGTGATTTGCGGAAGATACTTCAACCCAACATTAGACTTCATCATTGAATAAGGTTCTTGATAACTTGAAAAGGTTTTTATCGTCCCAACTTATCCAACTAACATGGGATATATAGTGTATTGGAATTTAATTTCAATGCAATAGATGATTATGATCTTGAAAGTTCATAATAGAAAAATCCAACTAGAAATAATTTTTCTTTTGGCTCAGCCTCTCCCTTCCAAATCCAAAACTATACGCATCTCCGACTTAGAAGGCAAGATTCAATATGTCTTTAGTTACACTCAAATGTTTATGATACATTATCAGGTAGCATTCTCATTTCTCTAAACTAATCTTTCTCTATTTGTTTGCTTTCCATTGAAGACCATTGTACAATTGCATTGCTTGGGGATCACTCTTCAACTTAAGGTTTTTCCTAAATAAACACATCAACGATTAAGGTGCATTACCTTTCAAACCCACCAAACCAAAGACCGAATATGAATTTGATTATAGGGAAGATGATATCTAGACCTTTAAGATTTGCTTGAATGAAGGCAAAGATGTTTTTATGTCTCAAAAATAACTTTTGTGACCATTTCTGAAAATAATATATCTTCATGATCATCCGTCAAATTATGAGATCTATATACTTTTTTCCTTTAATTATATTGTAGATTTGAATAAAAATACAAGTTAAATAAACATCTAATATTTTGTCAATCGATAAAACTGACATTGAAAATAATATGTCTCAGTCACACATTGACGTAAGATTTTTGCCAAGTTAATATCCGATAATAGTCCTTGAATTTCTTTTTCATTACAAGAAAACAGTGATTTAGCGACGGAACAGAGACGCAAATATTCGTTTATATTTCTGTCATCGCCAAACAAATAGTGACAGAATAATTTTTTCCGTCTCTAAATTTAGCGACGGAAGATATTCCGTCTCTAATTAGCGACGGAAAATCCGTATCTAATTAGAGACGTCGTTGCTATGGTTTATTTTTCCTCTCTAAGTAGCGACGGAAATTCTGTCTCTCTGTCGCTAATTAGAAACGGAAAATCCGTCTCTAATTAGACACGGAAAATCCGTCGCTAATTAGAAACGGAAAGTCCGTTTCTAATTACATAGGGAAATTTATTTTTTTATAAAATTTTTGTTTTTTAAATTTTTAAAGAAATTAAATTTATTTAAATAATATTAGTAAAATTAGTAAAATTATAAATAAATATTCTAATTACTTAATTATAAAATAAACAAAAACAAATAGTAAAATTAAAAATTTTATTATATAAATGTTATAATGTTTAAAACAGTACAACATAAAAAACTACATATAAAATTAATCATCATTATCTCTCTCCTCACAATTAGTCGATGATATGATAAGGTGGACCTGAAGAGGAAGACTGTGAACTCAAGTCTCTCATATCTGAAAATACGCTCCATCTCTGCCATTTTCTGTTTGAGATCAATCATCTCTTCATTCCTCTTCTGTTGCTCTTCCTCTAGTCGGTGCATCTCTTCATTCTCTTTTGTTGCTTTTCATCCAGTCGTTGTTGTATAGTCTGCATCTCAATCCTAACTCGCTCTTGTACCCGCTGCTCAAATGTATCATCAAAAGTCAAACCCACAATACGATTTACCTGAGCTGCGTAACGCTTCTGGACTGAAAGCGATGCAAGAGAGCTGAGACTGTACACTCGACGTTTTTAGTATCCACCCAACAAACATCTAAGTATAGGCGATTGGTGTCGAGCTGAGTCTCAGACTCGCTAGACTCCTCTGAAAACTGAGATTGCAATCGCTATCATTTGCTCCACCGCAACCTACCATTAATATATATATATATTATATATATAAGAAAGTAAAAATGATTTCTTAAAGAGAAATTAAAAATATTTAATTTATAAATAAAAATTTACATTAATGTCACTCGATATCTCTTGTCAATAAAAGTATCGTCCATCTTTGTGTGCATATGCTTAAACACCTAGCCTGGGGTGCACGTCTCAACTGAAATTCCTATTTAAAAAATAAAGAAAGAATTAATAAATAAGTTGAAAAAAATAAAGAATTAATAAAAGTGTCGTCCTTCTTTGTTCGCATATTAAAAAATCTAACCATATCAATAGAATGCTGAATGGTAGACCTCGAGCCACCGGTATGTTTAGAAACACCCGATCCTTCACCAGCCTTCTCAGTCTTTCTATTTGTTTATGCTTGCTGAGATTTTAATTTAAACTATACACTACTCCAATACTCCTATCATTTATTCCAAACATTATCTGGAATGCAGAGTGACTTCCCTCCTTTTTTATTTTATAGCGTCATTTACAGAGTTTATCGTTTATACCGATTTTGGCACACATTATTCCATGTAGTCCTAATAGCGACCGCATGCGCAGAATCCCACTGATAAAATTTCTATAACAAATTAAAAATAATTTGAATACATAATTTAGTAATCAACAATGATAAATAATACATTACATATAATAATAATATACCTGAAATTCATCTCAATAGTATTCTTTTATGTCTTTAGGCACTTTAGTCCATTACGTGCCCTCCTCTGCAAATTTCTCCTTAAATATTTCTCATATCCTGCGAGAGGCTGAAGGTATGAACCTGCGTATAAAATAATAATAAATTTTTAGAAGTTTTAATAATAATAATAATAATAATAATAATAATAATAACAACAATAACAATAACAATAACAATAACAATAATAATAATAATATAAGCTTTCAAAAAAATCATACTGATCATGAGTAGCAGGTAATCATCAAGATTGGTACAACTCAGTAAACTCTGTGCTGCATGAGATGATCCAGCTGAAGTCGATCATGCTGATGTCTAAGTAGCACAAATAAGGGTAGGTGGGACCGTAGAGGGTCTATTGTCCTCTGGGGTGGAATGTGATGACGAACTCTGGCTTGACCGCTCAACTCCTCGTCCTCGGCCAGCTAGATGTGCTCCCCGTACCATATCTATAATTAACCAGCAAGTCACCACATTTCAGAATTTATTTTTAGCTGTAAGAGATCAAAATATCAACTTTGAAAATCTTTATTTGTGTGAGCAGAGATCAAAATATCAACTTCATTTATAAATGCAAACCACAATCAGAACTCCTTTATATAAGAGAAAATCAGACAGTAATCTATGAATTTAATGTAACTTTTTGCAAATATATGTCAATGAAAATGCAAAAATCTTGACATAGCACTTCATGTTATATTTATCAGACATTTAAAATGATGTCAGATTCAAAACATTTGTCAATTCAAAGCACTATAAGTTTGATAAAATGGATGCCGTTTCAGCAAATTTAATGGGCTATACTGTATCTGGAATGCCACTGATCAGGTTTTAGCAAACTATACTTATCAAGTTTTACAAGCTTGCCATCAGTGAATTATCAGCTGAAGGAGAAAGAGATGCATATGACAGTTATGCATGAGAACAAGGGGTAGTTATAGACTTGCTTTAGTTTCAGAAGTTCCATTGGACTTTGGATAAACCTAACAGAAAATTTGAGATTAACTTTTCTAGACACAAAGCTAAATGCATTTTGGAATGGACTCAGTCACGATGAAAATGACCAAGCTTAGAAGGAGATAAACCAAATTAAAAGACATTCTTTCTCAGTTTTTTGTAGAACGCAAAGAATGCCTTCAAAAGCCCACCAGAAGTTCAAGCAACAAGAATGATGAGTAGAAGCTAGAACATAGGCACATTATTTTACACAAGTACTTGGATTCTACTGAAGATAAGTGAAATAATTTTTCAAGTTAAAAGATATAATCTAAAACCCAAAGTAGAAATCATAAAATAAATACTATTAATTTTCCAAATTACTCAGAGAAACAAAGTTATACATGTTCTGTAAATTTGTTCGTGCAGCATTTTATATCTTTACAAACAAGAAGATTTTCTTTTCGGTAAAATCTAGAAGCTCCAAAATCATGCTAGGATGAAAGATGGTTAATTGCTCGAGTGATGAACCTGATCAGTGGCAGGAATACAAAATTCAAATCCCTATCCATGTTCCTCTTTCTCCTACCTAACTGCCCCAAAATCTTGAAACATTGCACATCATCTTCTTAATAAAATGTAGAAATAAACAAAATGTTCTTTTGAGGTTGCTCAAGAGTTGCAGGACAACAGAATGCATAACTCCATAACAAATTCCTAGGAATACCCAACAATTATTTTTAACCAATCAAGTATGTAAATAACTATACAAAGTCATCAATTGGTATATAAGTTCCAGATTTTCTTTGCCAAAGAACTTAACATAATTCGAGTCTTTCCAAAAAAAAAAAAATGACTATAATGTAATGAAAAAATGCAACTCGATCATCTGTCATTAGTTGATAGTCCTGATATCAAGTTGATCTTTTAATTAGTTTATCATCGGGTAAGACAAGTACATTATTCGCTGGTTCACTAGATATGGATGTAAATGTGATCAACACTTGCCCATTCAGGCTTCAACTTCCTCTCTAATACGTAATGCTAGTGCAAAAACTCAATTTAGATTTCTTAAACTAAGGAAGCATCAACCAGTAGAAATGAGTTTCTATATTGCCCACTCATTAGAAACTAAGAACAAAGCAATAAATGACTCAATATCCATGCAAAGTAATTAAGTATACCATTACCCTAAGGCCATTTAAAACAGTATTCAAAACAATCTCATAATACCCAACACAAAACCCAGCTTATGAAAGAATAAAACCATTACACATCCAAAACAAAATAACATATTGACACACTGACCTAACTGAACCAAAACAGTAACAATTACGAATCATCAAATTTTAAACAAAATTACCTAATCAAAACCCTAAATCTTTTACCATTAAAGTTTCCACCCCCTCTGTTATTCCTCCTTAGACCTCCTCTATTGTAAACAAAATTAGCTTCAAATTTGCCTTTCACGACATTGTTAATTCCCTGCTGCTATCTTTCTATCCATTACTCTTCAATTACCTAATCAAAACCCTAAATATTCCCAATTAACGAGCCCTTAAAATCAAAACTTGTTAGATAATGAAAGAATGTCTTGAATCCACTCTGTATGAATTTACAATGATAAAAGCTTTTATATAGGCTACATAGAAAACCAAAATAGAAAATGAATCATAATCCTATAGTAATGAACAATAATAATGAATATAGGAAATCTGTATCTAATAGGGAAATATAATAGAACCATGAATCCTAATGGTACTAGGAATTTTATTTTGGATATTGATTTCATATTCCTTAACACCCCCCCCCCCCCTCAAAATCAAGCTGGTGACGAAGGAACAAGCTTGAGGTTGCATCTTGAAATCGGAGAACGAGGTTCTGAAACTGAAAATCTTGAAACTTGGAGGCCTGAAACTTTGTTTGTTATTAACGTCAGTTATCAATCACTGTCACCATCAAAAGCGCTTGTTGTAGCAGATGAAGCTGCTGCTAAAGAAAATCAAAAACAAGAGATAACAAAAAGGTCTTTAGCTTTGAAGCTAAAGATCCCAACAAAGGTTACTGAACAAAAAAAGGTCTTTAGCTTTGAAGCTAAAGATCCTAACAAAGGCTACTGAACAAAAAGGTCTTTAGCTTTGAAGCTAAAGATCCTCACAAAGGCTACTGAACAAAAAAAAAGGTCTTTAGCTTTGAAGCTAAAGATCCTAACAAAGGCTACTGAACAAAAAGGTCTTTAGCTTTGAAGCTAAAGATCCCAACAAAGGCTACTGAAGAAAAAGAAGAAGAAGGTGATGATGATCTGCCGCAACATCAACTACAACATGAGGGAGCGAAATCCCGAAAGAGAGCGGAAGCAAATATGAAAGAGAGTTGAAACTCGAAAGGAGCCGGCCTAGAGCACACTTGTGAAGGGGTGGCGCATGGGAAAAGCAATGTGGTGGTTGGCAACGGGGGGCGCGTGAGGGTCACGTAATTATGGTAGCCATGATCCCCCACGCGCCGATGAGAATCAGAGAGAGTGAAACTAGAAAAGTCAGAACCTAAGCTCTGATACCATGTTAGATAATGAAAGAAAGACTTGAATTCACTCTGTATGAATTTACAATGATAAAGGTCTTTATATAGGCTACATAGAAAACCAAAATAGAAAAAGAATCCTAATCCTATAGTAATGAACAATAATAATGAATATAGGAAATCTGTATCTAATAGGGAAATATAATAGAACCATGAATCCTAATGGTACTAGGAATTCTATTTTGGATATTGATTCCATATTCCTTAACATTCCTTAACAAAACCCATTACTGATATTCTATTCTGTGATGTTGACAAAACCCTAAAACCAAAGATTGAATTTTTTCAACATCTCGGTTTTGTGGGTTCTGAGTTGGGTAAGTTTATTTCCAAAAATCCGTCGATTTGAGCTATTAATTTAGAGAATAAATTTATTCCTTGTGCTGATTTTGTTAAGAAAATGTTAGTGGATGATACTGATAATGAAAAACAGAAACAGATTACATGGCTTCTTCGTGAGAGTGTGAGACAGAGGGCGAGGATCGAGAGTGAGAGTGAGGAGGGCGTGGTGAATTTGAGATAGTGAGAGTGATTTGAGGGATTTTGGGGTTGGGTGAGACTGAGGTAAACGAAGGGAATTTTTTTTTTTTATTTAAGTAACATTAACGACGGAATATAATTCTGTCGCTATTTAGCGATGGAAATAAAATTCTGTCGTTATTTAGAGACGGAATTTTATTTCCGTCGCTAAAGATAGAGACGAAATTATTTCGTCTCTAAATAGCGACAAAATATAATTTCGTCGCTATATATAGAGACGGAATATTAATTCTGTCTCTATAAAGAGCGACATAATTAAATAGAGACGGAAATAAATTTCGTAGCTATATATAGAGACGAAATATTAATTCCGTCTCTAAATAGACACGAAATATTAATTCCGTTACTATTTAGAGACGGAATTTTAATTCCGTCTCAATATATAGAGACGGATTAAAAAATATGTCGCTATTTCGTCGTTTTTTTTCCCGCGATTTCATTCCCGCATTGTTAGTTACGGAATTTTGTCATGTCGTTAAATTCCGTAGGTAATGTTGTAATCCATTTCAATTCCGTCGCTATTCCGTTTCGAACTTTTGAAACGGAGTATTCCGTCGCTAATTTATATCCTTAATTCTATATTTTCTTGTAGTGTTTCTTGTGGTAAAATCTATTAATGGTACGGCAAAATTTGGGTAAGCTGCATGTGGAAAAAGGGTTTAAGTCAACTCTGTATGACAAGAAGTTTTTCACTCATCAAAGAAGTTAGTAAAAAATTAGGTCACCAGTCAGTGGGCATGACCATGAAAGAAAGGAAAATGGTAAATAGATTAAATGGTAATACAAGGGTGAATAAAATTAGTCATAGAGTATCAATATTCTGCTATTAAAAAATAATTTTAATTAAAATATTCTGTGATTAGTTTTAATCGCATTTACATATCATTACTTTGAGAGAACATTACACAGATCCTTGCAATTAGGCATTGAAGCATCCAATGCCATTCTTTGCCTTTAATTAGTTAAAAGTTAAAGAGCTTATCTGCTTTTAAGGCCAAAAGGAAAAATTAATATATAAGGTGCCAATGAGTAGGAATGACAAAAAAATCTTAAATTTTGGATCGGGGCGATTTTCGAGTAGGATTAATGGAAAATCTTGAATTTTACAGTCGGATGATTTTTTATTTCAAAAAATTTCGATCAGGATTCGAGATAATTTTTTATCCCAAATAAAAAATTAAATGAGAATTCATGATAATTTTTCATTCATTTAAAAAATTATTTGAAATTCGAAATAATTTTTTCATCAAAATTCAAGAAAATACGTCTCAATTGTGATCTCTACCAAAGAGTAAGGTGCTTTGCTGCTTCCTCACAATGCTTGTAAGCTGTACTCAACTTTTAGAGTGTCAACACTCAACAATCATGTTAAGAATCTTTTTACTTTGGTGTCACCTCACCATCATTCTTACACTATACTCCCATGTTTCTGTTGCTTCTCCCTTAGTTCGGTCTAGTTCGGCTCGGATCGGCCCCTTCCGGGATAAAAAAAATTTCGGGCTGGATACTAGATTTAGAAGCCCGAGCCGGGCTTAGCATATTAAGTCTGGGCCCGGCCCGGTCCGGAGTTAAATAAAAAAAAAACATATATATACTTTAATATGTTTGTAGCATTTGCATTTGCTTATAGCATTTAGATTGTTAATTTATCGATAAAACTTTTGATGTATTTGTGAATTGTCTTTGCATGAATATATTTTATATTTGAATGTTTTTAATTTTTTTTTAATTTTTTTAAAAAAAGCCGGATAAAGCCCGGACTCGGTCCGGTAAACGCTCGGACCCGGTTCGGCCCATTACCAGTCTTATTCTCCCTTGCATCAAAAGCTTTGATGTGAATGGCATTGCAAGGATTCATTGATTAAAAACACGGGCAGTAATTATTATGTGGTTATGTAGCCTAGCATCATTGAGCTTTAGCAAGTATTTAGAACTAAGAACTTGAAAGTGTTTAATGTGCAAATAATCAAAGATTTATGTTGACGAGTGATTTTTGTCCCAGTGATAGTTTCGAGATAACCCTCCCGAGGTAATCCTCCTTCAACCTTGAATTTGTTAAGTTATGGGGAGACCAAAGGCAAATATAGTAAAAGGTAATAAATAAACACACAAAGTCGACAAGGAGTTTTAACGTGGTTCGACGGAGCGAGTCCTACCTACATCCACAGACAAAAAATGATGGGGGTTGTTTTATTACCAAAACTAACTCGGCCGACCTGTTTGGGGAGAGGTCTTAATCGAAACCGAGCTGTTTGCCTTTCAGATCTTTACGAGCGGTGCTCATGCTTTTTTTAAAAATTTCACTCTCTATTTTTTAGCCCTCTCTCCAAATGAATTCAACTTCTCTTTATATACTCAGAGAATTACAACATTGTTCCTTCAGCTTTATGATGTTTCCCGCATGGTCTTCGTGTTGGGTTTTCTAGGTCAAACCAAGATCATATTAAGCTATGAAAAGTGCGAATACAACAAAGTAAAGTTGCGGAAATACTCACTTTGATCGGCTTTGCGATGCGTTGAACACAAAAATTTTCTTCATGAGACTTTCGGCCAAGCTCCTCCATGGTTGTCTTCCAAGCTCCAAGCTTTGATTGGAGATTCCATGCTCATGAATGGGTTTCCCTATCACCTTTGTAAGACTCCTTTGAGTGTGCTAGCACTTGGAAATTTTGTCACAAAATTTCCCTAAAGCTTCTTGTTGTTCTCGGCCAAGCCAAGAAATTTGAGAGAAAATGGCACCTTGTGCCGTGAGTTGGAGAGAGAGGGAGAGAAAAAAAAATGAGTTGTGTTTTTTTGTATTTTTGATTTCCAAAATCAAATACAAAAAATCAATTACCAAATTCAAAAAAGGTACAAGGCATTAAAGCCTTCCAACAACTCACATCACTCACAAAAGTGACATCCATCACATCACTCAAAGTTTATGTGACTTCCATCACAAGAATGACTAATGATGTGACGCGTGATGTGACTAGTGGCCCCACTTGATTCGAAATGCGAGTGGGCCCGCAAATACTCCCGGGCTCGGGTTCGCTAATTCCGAATTAACGAATTTTCTGTTGCGACGTAATTAAATCAAATTTAATTAAATAATTATGCCTAGCAAATTTACTATTCACGTCGCTAGCGAATTAATTCTAAATTAACTCGTTCGCCCGAATTAAAATCTAATTTTAATTCTGCGTCGAAATCTAATTTCGTATAATATATCGAATATATTATTTTATCGATTAATTCCAAATTAATCGTTCTCTCTCTTCAAATAGTATTTTATCCCAGATAAAATATCTCATCAATTAATCCCAGATTAATTTTCTCTCTCTTATAATTAATCCTAGATTAATTATGTGCAAGTCATACGTCATCGGTGAATCTTCGGGAAGCGACCTAATGAGATCCCCGGATATGTTGGTAGTAAATCCGGTCGTCGGACTATCCGAACACGTACGTACCTCGTACTACGTTTTTACCGATTTACAAGACATAGTTGGCTTCTAGCAAATCACTGTGTCTACCCAATTCTCCAGAAATATTCTTAAAGGAATATGTAATCTATATCAGGCGTAGTATACATAGTATTGCGTATTGCGATCCAGTATCGGATGTCACATGCTAGGCCTGAGGCTGGAATTGTGTCTGCCCCGTACGAAGCACATATCAGATCTCTGGTAACTAGTCTCTATAATCAGATAAACATGACCTAGTTATATTATCTCGATAGCTGCAGCATATAAGAGCATCAGTTCCGTATCCTACGTGACCATCATCTCCATATGACTGAAGTGATACTTCCATCTTGACATCACACCCAATACACTACGATTCTCAATATACCCAGAAGAGGCGTACACAGAACCTGTTAAAGCCCTGGACGACCAAAACCAAAGTATATTGATTGTCGCAACTACTAGCGATGCAAGTCTCAGTTTAAGACCAAATACACCTACCCTGATTCTGACTCCCATAGACACATAGTCATACTACCAATGAGATTCCGATGGGTCTATCCAGAGCAAAGCTATTTCCATACCATCAGTAAACACAACCTCCTATTACACTTGCATAAGTATCCAATACTTAAATATATGAGAACTATGCCGTTATGCTCCCACAACGCGCACAAGTGCAATACTAGTCTATTCTGTATTATCGATGTCCAATCTTGATAATACTATGACTAGAGATATTTTAATGATTAAACCTTAGTGGATTAATACTGTCTCATATCTTATTAATTCGGAACTAATTATATGGACTTTTATGATTTATGTATCTTGGTAATCCAATTATAAATGATAAAAGAGTAATTTCCTTTGTCACATAGTTAATTTGTACAACAACACAATGTTATGTACAAATAGTGATGCTATGGGTCATAATTGTCCAACAATCTCCCACTTGGCCTATAGCCAGTCACTCAAGTGTCCTACACTTGACCTATGTACGGGTCGCTCAAACTTCTGCTGAATCCATTTCGACACAATATTGATGACGATATCTTTTCGCTACAAGCCTAGCTCAGTACGTTTGTATGTTGACATCCATGTATGTCTTCCTTGAAGACTCATATAGTACCAATAGGCACAATGCCTTCCGGTACATCAACCAGTGTCCAAACTTGGTTGGTATACATGGAATCCATTTCGGACATCATGGCACTTTGCAATAATAGGGAGTCGATACCTTGTATCACTTCCTCATACTTAGTCAGTTCGTATCCCTCAATAAGATTGACATCTTTATGAGGTGAGATCAGAAACCCATACCTCCCAGGTTGTTTTCTGACTCTCTCCGACTTACGCGGTTCTTGTGTATTCGAAGATTATTGGTATAGTTTCATCCTTGATGAACTGTTTGTGTTCCATTAAGGAATCAGTGCCTGGAACAGTATTACTCTGATTTTCATCGAGTTTTACTTTCCTCCCACTTACCACTGCATATAGGTATTCCTTTTAGGAAAACCGCATGGAGAGTATAAATTAAATTGTTCTCTTGTGAGTTTTATAAGTACTATACTTTGGTTACCATGGGATAACCTATAAATTAGGCACTTATCCGATTTGGGTTCTAGTTTGGTATCATCCAAACATATGCCCAGCATTCCCAAATCTTTAGGAATGAGAAAACCTGGTTTCTTTCATGTTCATATCTAATATGAAATCTGTCTAACAGATTTTCATGGAACCTTATTCAAAATAAGTGTTGCACTGTTAAATGCGTATCCCTAGAAGGAAAATGGTAGCTCAGAGCGACTCATGATTAACCTTAATATGTCCAACAAGGTTTGGTTTCTCTGTTCGGACACACCATCAAATTGAGGTGTTCCGGGAGGAGTCTACTGTGAACGAATACTATACTCTTTCAAATAGTCGATAAACTTATTGCTTAAGTACTTTCATCATGGTCCAATCGTGATGGTTTAATACTCTTGCCGATCTGTTTGTCTACTTCGTGTCGAAACTCTTTAAATTTATCAAAAGTTTTTGATTTGTGTTTCAAAAGAAACACATAACCATAACGCGATGCCACATACGTAAAGGTTACGAAGTGTTCATATCCACCTCTAGCCTAGCTAGATATGGGCCCACTTACGTCACTATGAACGAGGGTTAACAGATCGCTGGCACTTATACTTTTACCAAGTAAAAAGTGTTTTAGGCACTTTGCCTATTAAACTAGATTCGTAGACATCATTTGAATAGAATCAAATATGTCCTAGTATCCACTCTTCGAAAGTGTGGATATACGAGTCTTGTTTAATGTGTCCCAGACAACAATGCCACAAATAAGTCTCATCTGATTAATTCAGTTTGAGCTGTTTGTTTGTCATGTCATACGTTTGAGATTCATTTATATTCTAAATATAAATACTGTTATTCACATCTAATGTGCTTATCTCAATATCATCTTATAAAATGAAACACTTTAATTTTCTAGAATATAAAGGTATATCTGTAACAGATTAAACTTAGATATAGAGATAATGTTTCTAATCAAACTAGGTACATTATAACAGTTTCCCAATTTAAGTACATTTTTTTTTTGGAAAAGGTTACAAGTATATTCCAAAATGTGTTTTAGTACAATTGTACAAGAAGCATCCCCAGGAAAGTGGATAAAGCACCACAAGAAACCAAAGTTCAAAGCCAAATATGGCCTAAGAAACTAAGCAACAGGAGCAGATAAAAACCAAACCCCAAAGAGCCAAACAATACGGCAAAAACAAACAAAATAAGCCACACCAAATGGCGAAAACAAAATCCAACACACGAACGAATCCATCCACGTGTGATCAAGATTAACACCCAAGAGCAGCTAAGCCACTGCAAGCAAAAACACTATTCAGCCCAGCATAAGATAAGCCCAAGCCCAAGAGGCCCTCTTGACCAAGCTCGAAAAGGAACAGCTACTCAGCCGAGAAGCCCTCAATCAGCCGTCAAAACCAAAACCCAGCCCACCAGCATGCGGTAAGCTGCAGCCCATCTTAAGCAAATAAACGTGAAGCCCACAAGCCTAGCTGACCCAGATCACAAGCGAACTTGGATAAACCATAGCCAGAAAGCCTAGGAAAGCCAGCTCCCTTAATCCCACATCGCCTGGGAAAACACTAAGTAAAGCTCCCTCCTACCTTTCTCGCAACCCACAAACGCCTCAACCACTGAAAAGACACGCATGATGGACTTGAAATGCCCAACACACTGCGCTTCCAACAAAATGAGAAATCAACAATTAAATTCCCCAAACAGCAGACAAAATGAAGAAACCAACCCCTCACTGCTCTATGAGAAAACCAACTGGAGAGTATATGCACCACCATGATCCAGCCCACATCAGACATCTACGAGAAACGAGATTTTTCCCCTTTCCCCAAAACACAGGAACCAGAAGCCGAGACTAAAAAAAACAATACACCAACGCCTATTCCAGAGGGATCATTTTGACCCCCTTTTATTTTCCAACACCAAAATTTTGGTGTTGGAAAGCAATAGAGGGACAGAGTCAGCCTGGGGGGCGACGCCCCCTTTTCATTTTACCGTCTTCTTCGGCCTTTGGGGCCTAAGATTATAGGCGTCAATTTTAGGGGTACAACCCTCTGTTTTATACCCGAAGGTAGTTCCTAAACTTAGGTCTCTACGGTTAAAACAACGACTTTCATTCCGTTTCCGATTCGCAGATAAATCTCGACTGAAGTCAATATCCTGCTCATCAGCAGATTCTGCACAACATTACATATTTATGTACAATACTTATTATCGAAATCCAATTTTGAAACTAGTAGTGAACATGTTTATGACAAACATACTTGAACCCGGAGCCTTGCCCCGCCTTCACTTCCTTCATGTCTGCCTTGTCCATACGGCAGTCACACTTCCAATGACCCCGTTTGCCACTGTTTTGGCAGACATCTTGGGATATGTCATTTGTCTTCCTAGAAGACTGTGATGATTTTTCTTTTGCCCCTTTTAGAAGCTCTGGCTTTGCCTCATAGAGCATAACCATCAACTCTCCAAGAGTTTACTCTTGGTTCATAATGAACCTGCCCCAGCTTTCGGTTAGAGACTATAAGATCAAATCTTTGGTAGTCTCAGCCACGTAAGTAATGCCCAGCTAACCTAGCTGATCGATGTCAGCAATCATCTGCGACACCTAGTGCTCGACAGATGTACCCTCTGACATATGTGAGCGAAATAGCTTCTTTTGTAATTTGTACTTTTAAGATCTAAGAATAGATCTATGAAGATCTTTAATTTCATCACCATGGTACAAGGATCTAATCCTTAATTTTGACGACAGAATTAAAGAGTTATTGCGGTAAGCATAACGGATTGAGCACTAAAGTTATCATCACATGAATCTTCTAAAGATCATGTTCTACTATTTGCTCAACTCCGGGCTTAGGCCCAAGAGGTTGTTCTATCAAATAGAATAACTTATCAGTTCCCACGACTATCCTGAGGTTTTATTTCCAATTTGGAAATTAAAGCCGCTTAAAAACATTTTCACCTAGGATTATGTTTTAAATGCTAATCTTTCAGTAATCTTGATTTCAATAGTTCAACTATCCAATCAACGATTTCAGGTACTATTGATTATAATGATTACTATAGTCTAACTATATAATCAACTATAATTTGTTTGATTAAATTCAAATATATTGATTACTATAATCCAATTATATAATCAACTATTATTTGGAGTAGTTTGAATACAGTCTAACTGTATAATTAAAACAACGATTAAATATTAGTCCAATTAATATATTTATGTATTGACGAAAAATGAAATGAGCGCGTATTGGCAAGTATCTAAACGAAATTGCAAATTTAATACTTGCCTCCCACTATTTCGACGAGCCTCTAACCCTCTATTGAGTACTCGGGAACCTAGTTTCCTAGTGGGCTAGCATCCCGTTAAATAACGCACAACCTTGACTTTGGCCAACAAGCTGTATGATATTTAACTAAGTAGATCTCTAAGATCAATTGGATCTCATCCAATTCCTAGATCTAGTAGGTGGACATCCAAGTCCGAAACATATATCTAATATATGCCAATATATCAAATATATTCCCTAACCTTTTTCCTCTGAATCAATTAAGCCTTGGCTTTTGCACAACAAACTTAATGATTCCAGTTAAGCGGGACCCATTGACCTTGGAAAGCTTCGTAATCGATGTCGATGGACAAGAAGTGATCTTGACTTTGGCCAACAAATCACAACTTGGACAAGACATGCGATATGGAACAAAGCCTTCATGATTCAAACACATCCGCGATGGACAAAGGTCTTGACTTTGGCCAACAAACCAGTGCCAATCTTGGATCTTGAGAATGAATCATTCAATGGAAGGAAAAACGCTTAATATTTGTTGTGGGTTTTTCGCGTAATTGGCAACCAAATAATTATCTTTGATTAGGTCTCATCATACACCCTTAAGGCATGCATTCTAAAAGCATAGTAAGGCGCGATAAATAAATTAATAATGATATGCAGATGGATATTTAAAACATTTGTTCCTAGAACAAATCTCTCTATTTCCTCTCTCCCGCTAGCACAAATCTTACTTCTACCCAATTACATAACACTTCTAAAGAAACCTCATTTACATTGAGGGGAATAGTGAGAAGAGAAATACAAAGAGTCAAGAGGTAATAGGCTGGACTCGCAGGTCCAATTTAATAAATTCTAAATTTATTACAATAATTTCCAAAATTGCCCTCACCCATCTAATATCCATCTGATATACATTATTCATACATCACATCCATGTATTCACACAAAGCATGTTATCAATCAATCTAATCCAATTAATTAATTTGAATTAATGACCATCCAATGTTCAAACAACGATTTGATTTGCGCGAGTCCAACTCGTTTTTAAGAATAATTACTCAAAGTACGAATTCTTGAATTATATCAAACTACAATATTCAATCCAATTTAATTGTATTCAATACTAATTCTTTATTTAATTCCAAATTAAATAATCACACTTTATTAATGAGCCTTTGCGACTTAGATTCTAAATCTAATCTTTACGGTCTCAAAGCCCAATTAACATCTAATGTCAATTTAATTAAAGTCCAACGGGCTTTCAATTAATTTATAAGGCATGGACTTTGGCAACCAAAGCCCAATAATGAATCATTTTTTGCCAAAAATCAATTTAGGCCCATTAGGCCCAATTAAAATTTTAAAGGCCCATTTTAATCATATTTGGACTTTATGGAAATGGTTTTAGGCACAATTAGATCCAACCAATTAACCTAAACCAAACTTGGCCCAACCAAGCTCATTAAGCCCAAATACAACTTTATAAGCCCAATTCCAAATTAAGCCCATTTAATTTAATCACAATATTCCAACTATCACAATTAAATTAATTAAAGTGTAAGGCCATAATTAATTATTCAAATTAACATTTCCAAAACATCAATTTACATAATTAATCATGCTTATCATCATCAACACATGTCCAACATTATTGAATAAAAAATCATCTCATTTCCATGCTTTATATAGCTCTCGGCAATGGGGAAATTTTCTTAATTAATTTTGATTTCAATCCAATTAAATCACAAATCAATTTATTCATTATTTCAAACACATCCAATGGTCCAAAAATCAAAATCACCATGAGCTATACTAGGGCTTCATATTCGGCCAAGCCAAATTTTTGGGGAAAAAATAATTCAAATCAATTTTCATCAAATTGATCATGCATAACTCCAAGTTATCATCATTCAAGCATACTAAAACAATCAATTTTATCAAATCATGCTCAAATCAATTTTACCCAAATTTTACCCTAAATCAATTTCATGCTTAATAATTGCTCTGATAACATTGTTGGGTTTTCTAGGTCAAACCAAGATCATATTAAGCTATGAAAAGTGCGAATACAACAAATTAAAGTTTAGGAAATACTCACTTTGATCGGCTTTGCGATGCGTTGAACACAAAAATTTTCTTCATGAGACTTTCGGCCAAGCTCCTCCATGGTTATCCTCCAAGCTCCAAGCTTTGATTTGAGATTCCATGCATGAATGGGTTTCCATATCACCTTTGTAAGACTCCTTTGAGTGTGCTAGCACTTGAAAATTTTGCCACAAAATTTCCCTAAAGCTTCTTGTTTATTCTCGGCCAAGCCAAGAATTTGAGAGAAAATGGCACATTGTGCCGTGAGTTGGAGAGAGAGGGAGAGAAAAATTGAGTTGTGTTTTTGTGTATTTTTGATTTCCAAAATCAAATAAAAAAAATCAATTACCAAATTCAAAAAAGGTAAAAGGCATTAAAGCCTTCCAACAACTCACATCACTCACAAAGTGACATCCATCACATCACTCAAAGTTGATTTGACTTCCATCACAAGAATGACTAATGATGTGACGCGTGATGTGACTTGTGGGCCCCACTTGATTCGAAATGCGAGTGGGCAGGCAAACACTCCCGGGCTCAGGTTCGCTAATTCCGAATTAACGAATTTTCCGTCGCGACGTAATTAAATCAAATTTAATTAAATAATTATGCCTAGTAAAATTACTATTCACATCTCTAGCGAATTAATTCTAAATTAACTAATTCGCCCGAATTAAAATCTAATTTTAATTCCGCGTCGAAATCTTATTTCGTATAATATATCGAATATATTATTTTAATTAATTTCAAATTAATCATTCTCTCTCTTCAAATAGTATTTTATTCCAGATATAATATCTCCGCAATTAATCTCAGATTAATTTTCTCTCTCTTATAATTAATCCTTGATTAATTATGTGCGAGTCATACGTCATCGGTGAATCTTCGGGAAGCGACAATGAGATCCACAGATATGTTGGCAGTAAATCCGGTCGTCGGACTATCCGAACACGTACGTATCTCGTACTATGTTTTTACCGATTTACAAGACATGGTTGGCTTCTAGCAAAGCACCGTGCCTACCCAATTCTTCAGAAATATTCTTAAAGGAATATGTAATCTATATCAGGCGTAGTATACGTAGTATTGCGTATTGCGATCTAGTATCGGATGTCACATGCTAGGCCTGGGGCTGGAATTGTGTCTGCCCCGTACGAAGCACATATCGGATCTCTGGTAACTAGTCTCTCTGTAATCGGATAACATGACCTAGTCATATTATTCCGATAGCTGCTAGCATATAAGAGCACCATTTCGTATCCTACGTGACCATCATCTCCATATGACTGAAGTGATACTTCCATCTTGACATCACACCCAATACACTACGATTCTCAATATACCCAGAAGAGGCGCACACAGAACCTGTTAAAGCCCTGGACGACCAAAATCAAGTATATTGATTGTCGCAAGTACTAGCGATGCAAGTCTCAGGTTAAGACCAAATACACCTACCCTGATTCGGACTCCCATAGACACATAGTCATACTACCAAAGGGATTCCGAGGGGTCTATCCAGAGCGAAGCTGTTTCCGTACCATCGGTAAACACAACCTCCTATTACACTTGCATAAGTATCCAATACTTAAATATATGAGAACTATGCCGTTATGCTCCCACAACGCGCACAAGTGCAATACTAGTCTATTCCGCATTATCGATGTCCAATCTCGATAATAATACGACTAGAGATGTTTTAATGATTAAACCTAGTGGATTAATACTGTCTCATATCTTATTAATCCGGAACTAATCATATGGACTTTTATCATTTATGTATCTTGGTAATCCAATTACAAATGGTAAAAGAGCAATTTCCTTTGTCACATAGTTAATTTGTACAACAACACAATGTTCTGTACAAATAGTGATGCTATGGATCATAATTGTCCAACACACTCCGACTGATTGACGGGCTCTCTGCCCTAAGACTGTCATCGCTGAAAGCAAGTCTGCCGCCTGACGGCCTGTCACATCAACAGTTTTTTTCTCTCAATGCCACACACGCAAAAATAATGATGCCAGCTTGGAAAGATCCTCCAAACCGTGACACGGGTCGGAGGAAAAATCCAACTACTCTGATCCCAAGTTGGTCTTTAAGAGGTCGGCCGAATGATTTTCCGAGCTTCCCAAACAGCCTCGGCCTCAGCGTTCTTGGCTAGAAAAGATTCAGATGTCCCTCAAACGATTCCCTAATTTGAAGAAAATGTCCCTTTTACCCCTCTGGTAGCCGTCCTTCGAGAACTGCAAGCCATCACATCTTCTTAAATGCCCATCAAGTCATCTTTAGGGTTTAGCCCAAGCGTGCCACTTGTCAAGAGCTCATGGTCTTCCCGCAAAAAACCCAAATCAATCGACCATCCTCGAGGAAGTAAAAAGTCTTTCAATCTCAACTGTTCATCCCAATTTGATCAGATGGAGCCCGAAGCCGGCACGCGTGATAAGTGTGGTTTATACCCACTTATTCCGACATCCTTAACATATTATTTTGTTATGTTTCGAGCCATTTAATGTATTTTGTAGTATCTTTTATGTCTTATTTTTAGGAAGCATTAGAATATCGATAATGGAGGAAATATGTGTGTTTCGGGACCTATTGGGAGCATCGGACTCAAGAAGCAGTAAAAACCAGCATCAACTGCGCACTGAAATTAAAAAGGCTATAACTTTTGATCTAGAAAGATTTACGAAACTTCTAATATATCGATTTGTATCTACTCGAGAAGATCTAGTCATTTACATACATTTTCCAGGGAGTTGGGCGCCACAGCGCCCACTGTTCAGCACCGCAGCGCCCCCTGCGGAAGAAAATCTGCGCAAGCCAGAAAGTGAATTTTAGGGTTTTTAACATGTATTATGACTCCCAAGCTCTACTATAAATATATCAGTTCGTCCAAAACTATAGGAGGAGGCTAATACAGAGCACAAAACACAGAAACAAATATTTTTAGAGATCCAAGGAGGAGGATTGAAGAGCGACTAGAGGAGATAAAGGCTGTCATATCCGGAGAGGAAGAGATTCAATTCGGGTTTTATCTTCTTGTTTCTTTCTTAGAACTCTAATGATTTCCATTAGATTCATGAATTGTTTATCATTGATTTTATCTTTTATCATGAATTAACTCCTTAATTCTGGAGAATGATGTAATTGATGCTTGAACCTTGTATTGTGTTTATCAATTTTGTTATGAAGTTTTATTAATTTATTTATATTCTTTTGAATTTAATGCTTCTTGATTGTTGGCCACAATTGAAGATGATGAATGTTTAGAATCTATCACTCGAGAGAGAGGATTTTGAATAGATCTAGAGAATATAGCCTTGGATTTTATAGAGTTCGAGAGAATCTGTAGTCCTTTGAAGTCGTTAATATAGAATCACAAAACGTAATGAGTTGTTAACTATTGGATTTCTATAGAGATATCGAAGTCTATAGTTGATGATATTTTCACTCGGCACTCGAGAGAGGGAGTGAATATTTTAGGAGTCTTGACTTATAAACAATATAACTGAACATTGATTAATTGGCATGACAAATGCATAGGTGACAGTTAGGTGAAATCAGGATCCAGAATCTCTATCTTATTAGTTCCTCATATTTTATTATTTTTATATTTCATTTATTTATAAAAAACCTTTATTAATTATCGTTTAAATAAAGTTAGGATTATCAATTGTAGTACTTAGTGCGAGTTAACGCAATCCCTGTGGGTTCGACACTCTAAACTCATTTATACTAAAACTTGACACCGTACACTTGCGGTACAATATAAAAATATCACAACAAGTTTTTGGCGCCGTTACCGGGGATTGTGTGTTTAATTCACATTTATACTACTACCAAATAATCTTAGCGTTAATTTAGATTTTTATTTTTATTTTTATTTTTATTTTTATTCTTCTTTATTTTTATCTTAAGTTTTATCTTTATTTTTATTTTTGTTTTTATTTCTTATTTTTTATTGTATTTTATTTTGTTTTGTTTTATATTTTTTTTCATAGGAGGAGAGTTGAAAAAGAAGCAATGGCAGATCCTGTTAGTGCACTGATAGCTCAAGTATCGTCCCTCACGACTCATCTAGAAGTATTGACAAATCAAATGAGCCAACCGTCTATTGAAGTTGTTTCTGCTAATAGAATGTTTTTACCCAACAGAGGAGCAGAATTTGAACAAGTACAGTATGTGAACAATCGGAACTTCAACAACTATAGAGGCAGTCATATGCCTAATTATTATCATCCAAATTTTTCATATGCTGATATGGAGAACATTTTGCAACCTCCTAATGGCTTCAATTATCCAAGAGCTGAGCAGAAACCTTCCTTAGAAGACCTCATGAGCATGTTTGTAGCTACAGCTTCAGAGAGGTTTGAGAGGAATGAGTCAAGGCTGGATAACTTCGAAACACGAATGGGCAATATAGAGGCAAACATGAAAACTTTAGAAGCGCAAATTAGGTTGCTTGTTTCTTCCATGGCCAATCAACAGAAATGGGTGTTTCCGAGTGATATTGAAGTCAACCCCAATGAGCAATGCCAAATTATAACCTGTAAGAGCGTAAAAGAGTTTAAAGACACCTCTCAGGACTTAGGTAGTAAAGAAAATGAAATGGTATTTCAAGAGGAAACAATAATAGAAGAAGAGAAAAAATGTGAATTGATAATGAGAGGTCAATATGAAGAAATCACCTTCAGTGTTTTCAGAGCCATGCCAAGCCCTCAAGGTGATGCAGAATGTCACATGATAGATACAGTAGAAAAAGGAGTTGTAAACACACAGGGTGAATCATTTCAGCAACCTATGAGAATAATACAGCCATGCATAAATGAAGATTCTCTGCAGCTAAACCTGAAACCACTCCCAAAGCACCGTAAAAAGAGGAAAAGAAAGACCAGTGTTCACTTGGAGATGATCCCTGAAAGGTTAAAAAGGAGGCCGAGCCAATTTTGCCGAATGTGCAGTCCACAAATTTCTAATTGAGGGAAAATCTACATATCCTGGGGGACCATCTATGGATAAATTACCACAGCTTGCCAAGTTATCTTTTTCATGTCATAAGAACCGGTGGATACCAAAGAAGAAAACATATGAAATTACCCGGTTCACTACGTTTAAGCCACCATAACCATTTGGGTGGTTGCGTCTGGCTGAAGACGTTTAAACTTAGCGCTAGCGAGGAGGCAACCCTTGCATTTGTTTTATTATTTTTTTTACTTTTAATTTTTTTTTTTTGTGTGATAGTTATTATGCACTGCTGTTATTTATGCAGATAGCACGAGACACAGAATGCCCGCACAACCAAATTCTAACCAGCAAGAGCCTGATCAACTCCATGCACGGTAGTGTTGTTCCTCACTCTTGTTCTTAATTTTTTATCTTACATTGAGAACAATGCAAGTTTTAAGTTTGGGGGTGTGTGCATGCTGTTTACTTGATATTTAGTTGTTTAAATTTATTGAAATAAAAAATTTATTTTAGTCTTGATAGTAAATCATAAATCCTGTGATGATATTGTTGTTTATGGGTAAAATTTTAGAAACGATAAGTGCCCGATTTACTTTTATCTGATGCCTTGAATAACTGATCTATGATAGACTCGTAAGCACTTAAAAACAGGTTTTTAATAGTGAAAACTTAAGTAGTTGACAATGTGACTAGTTAAAGAAATTGCATGTCGATGAATGACCATTTGCTTATATATCTATCTTGATTTGCTAGTGTTATGAAGTATGGTATAGCTAAAAAGAAAAATGTCTCTAAAGAAAAAAATAAACCACCTATAACTGATAAGCGTGAAGCTACCCATTAGCGAGTATTAGGACCACCATGAGGAGAAATGCTACCTTAAAGGTTAGTGTGTTAAAAAAAAAGAGTGCAAAAATGAGAAAAGAAAAAAAGAGACAAGAAAAAAAAAATCATACCATACTGAACACGAAATAAAGCAATTACAGAGCATAATTGAGATATCTAGGTTGGTTTGACCCATCGATCCCAATTTCTAAATGAAATCATTAAGTTGGCTTACTTATGAGTCAAGCTGTGAACGAACCTGCAAACACACACACACTGTGAGTCTAGCTTAGATGATTTACTCAAGAACTTGGATCTGAGCTGAACTGCGTACTTTGAAGGTTCTCTAATTTCATTTATAAGCTTTCTTTGAGGAAAATTTTATGTGCAACTATCGGGACTATGTTTTGTTAATTTTATATTTTTACATGATTATGTGTGAATGACGTTTGTGGGTGTCGTCGCTGTAAGCCCTCACGAGACTATAACTCGTCCACTAGGGCCGCCTAAGGGTTTAAAGACTTGTTGCATACGCTAAATGCAATCGTGATCCCTACGAAAGTGGCTAAGTTAGTTTAGTAAATTTTTTATTTGTTAATTTGAATTTAGTTTTTATTTTATCTTTTGCTCGGGACTAGCAAAACCTTAAGTTTGGGGGTGTTTGATAAGTGTGGTTTATACCCACTTATTCCGACATCCTTAGCATATTATTTTATTATGTTTCGAGCCATTTAATGTATTTTGTAGTATATTTTATGTCTTATTTGTAGAAAGCATTAGAATATCGATAATGGAGCAAATACGTGTGTTTCGGGACCTATTGGGAGCATCGGACTCAAGAAGCAGTAAAAACCAGCATCAGCTGCGCACTGAAATTAAAAAGGCTATAACTTTTGATCAAGAAAGAGTTACGAAACCCATAATATATCGATTTGTATCTACTCGAGAAGATCTAGTCATTTACATACATTTTTCAGGGAGTTGGGCGCCATAGCGCCCACTGTTCAGCGCCGCAGCGCCCCCTGCGGAAGAATACCTGCGCAAGCCAGGAAAATGAATTTTAGGGTTTTTAACATGTATTATGACTCCCAAGCTCTACTATAAATATATCAGTTCGTCCAAAACTAGAGGAGGTGGCTAATACAGAGCAAAAAACACAGAAATAAATATTTTTAGAGATCCAAGGAGGAGGATTGAAGAGCGACTAGAGGAGATAAAGGCTGTCATATCCAGAGAGTAAGAGATTCAATTCGGGTTTTATCTTCTTGTTTCTTTCTTAGAACTCTAATGATTTCCATTAGATTCATGAATTGTTTATCATTGATTTTATCTTTTATCATGAATTAACTCCTTAATTCTGGAGAATGATGTAATTGATGCTTGAACCTTGTATTGTGTTTATCAATTTTGTTATGAAGTTTTATTAATTTATTTATATTCTTTTGAATTTAATGCTTCTTGATTATTGGCCACAATTGAAGATGATGAATGTTTAGAATCTATCACTCGAGAGAGACGATTTTGAATAGATCTAGAGAATATAGCCTAGGATTTTATAGAGTTCGAGAGAATCTGTAGTCCTTTGAAGTCGTTAATATAGAATCACAAAACGTAATGAGTTGTTAACTATTGGATTTCTATAGAGATATCGAAGTCTATAGTTGATGATATTTTCACTCGGCACTCGAGAGAGGGAGTGGATATTTTAGGAGTCTTGACTTATAAACAATATAACTGAACATGGATTAATTGGCATGACAAATGCATAGGTGACAGCTAGGTGAAATCATGATCCAGAATCTCTATCGTATTAGTTCCTCCTATTTTATTATTTTTATATTTCATTTATTTATAAAAAACCTTTATTAATTATCGTTTAAATAAAGTTAGGATTATCAAATGTAGTACTTAGTGCGAGTTAACGCAATCCCTGTGGGTTCGACACTCTAAACTCATTTATACTAAAACTTGACACCGTACACTTGCGGTACGATATAAAAATATCACAACAACGCGTCACACATCTGAAGACTCTCCTGATCCGACGGCCAAAAACGCACCGTGCTGACTATAAGAATGCAAAGCAACGCTTCTTTCTCTTTTACGAAAATCACAACTCTCAAATTGCAATAGCTCTTCCGTCCGTGAGACCAGCAACCTTCCAACCGACCATACCAACCGCCTTCTCTTCTTCCCGGATCAAGTAAGTCTCTGTTCGACCTCTCTATTTTAGTTTCTGCAAGCTATCATGACTGAATGTTTGCTTATTTGCTGTTGTCTATTCTTTGTTTTTTTTTCTAGAATGCTAATCTCCTCGTTCTGTATTGCGAAGCATGTTCCGGGTTTTGGTGCTGAGTGTATGGTATATGTGTTTTCCGGTTGAAGGTTGGGTAGTGGGGTATGATGCATGCGTTTCGGTTTTTTAAGTGTTGTGTTTGGTTGTATGTGTTTAGGGAGAGACTTGCTGTTTATGGCCATTGCTAGGGCATTTAGAGTGTGTAGACTAGGTTCCCGGAGGTTAGGATAGCCCTTGAATCCGTTGTGTCTTAAGCTGACCACTGACTGACCTTCTCATTCATGGCGACTGTCAGGAATGTCTGACGCATAATATTTTTCGACCAAAGCCCGTAAAACCTCAACCCCTTCATACTGAAGAAACCTCTTCCAGCTCGGGCTCTCCTAGCCTAGAGGAGCTAGACACCACCCCAACCCCTTCTCAAGAATGAAACGACACCTACCACCATAGAATCCCTCGGAGAGATCCTTAGCCGGGAGAACTGGACTGCTCGACCTTGGACATGAATCGGCCCTCCACCATCACGAGAGATGCCTTATGCGTACTCCGTCAACAGTACGAGATCCCCATAGACATGGCTCTTGAGGTCTCTGGCTCGCTAGACCGCGCGAGCCAACCTGACGATGGATCGGTCGCCCTTCTTCCATCATTATTTGAATGTGGTATTCGGTTACCCATTCAACCATATTTCGCGAGGATGTTGGCCAGGATGAAGATTACCCCCTGCCAACTAAACTTGAATAGCTGGAGAATTCTGGTCGGCTTGCATGTGATCTGGTACCGGGCAGGCCTCGGAGTGTCGATCTTCGAGGAGTTGAAAAGGCTCTACAAATTGAAGGCCAACCCTCGGTCCCATCATGGTTGGTACCACCTTTCTTCGTATGCCGACGTCCCTCCCATCATCAAGGACCTTCCCCAAACCAACAAAAATTTCAAAGACCCCGGGTTCTGGGCTACAGGTTGGGGACGGATTTTGCCAACTTGCTCGGAGATGACAGAGGTCCCGGATATCTTCAAAGCGGGAGGTTAGGGCCCGAACTCTTGGCTTCTTTTTCTCAACTCTCATGATAAAATACTAACTCTTTAACCCTTCTCAGCCTGTTGGAGGGATCCTCCCAATGTTACTCATGAGGTCCGATCTAGAATCACAGTGGCTCAGAAATATGTCGGTCATTGGAAAAAGATAGTCAATGACACGACCTTGATGGAGTCGGGCCTTATTCAGAGTGCACCCCCACAGGCCCCGAGGCGACTAGGTAGATTCTCACTAAATTTCTAACGGATTCCCTTGTGTGCTTAATTCACTAATGACTTGAAATCATCCGAATTCCGAACTGACCATGGTTTTGCCTTGTACTTTGCAGGAATGTCGAAGCAGCCTAATGTCCTTGACAAAATCAAAGGTCTGGCGAAGAAGCCCGGGCCAAGTGAAGCCGAAAGCTCTCAGATACGGTTGACCACTCCGATTCCCGATGAGGCCAGATGAAAAAATAAATCGGTTGCTCAATCAGCGGTGTAGCCCACACTTTCTCCAATAAGGGCGGTACCAAGTACAACTGTCCTACCTTTATCTGTGTCCTCCAGACCTTTGAGCAAACTTCGTCGCCTATCTGGAGATATAGCGGCCAAACCTGAGTAGGAGGAGGAGGAAGAGCAGCCCCTGAGGAGAAGGTCCATTGCTCGGGGGGAGAGGCGAGCTGCTGAGGCTCCTCTAAGTTCCAGAAAGAGTGTTGCAGCGCTGAGGGTGGATGATCTTAGCAATAAGGTCCGAAAGGCCACTTCTCATCTGGTGTTTGCCTTCAATTGGCTAGCCGAAGCGGTACCCCACAAGAAGATCCCGCAATACGAGGATATCTCCCCGGAGGAAGTGATTTCCTGTCTCTCATTCCGAATTACCCAGGTAGACTTTTTTCTTTGCTCTCGCACTATATTTTTACTTGTTTTCTAACTTCTTCTCTTCTTTCCTGCAGGATAATTATTTGATGGCTCAGAATAAGGACCTGCTTATGAGCCTTCTATCTGAGGGGGGCCAGATGCAGAGGCTCCAAAGCCAAATCACTGAGCGGGAGGCCGAGCTGGCTAAAAAAGATGAAAAAATAAAGTCTTTGGAGGGGATTGCGGCAGAAGCCCTCAAACTGAATGAATCTCTCTGGAATGCCTCAGCCCTAACCAGGAAGAACGCAGAGGCCGCTCAGGAAGAAAACAAACACCTGAGGTAGGAGGTGGCGAGCGTTGAATCTAAGCTGAGGAAAACGATCGAAGAGAGTGATCAGGCTCGAGAGGAGCTGAAAAAGAGGGAGGCTGAGCTGGAAAAGAGGGAGGCTGAGCTGGAAAAGAGGGAGGCTGAACTGAAGGGTGAGCTTGAGAGTGCCCAGCTCAAGGGGATCGGCTACTGCACCGAGATTGTTCCAATACCGATGCTCGAGGTTAACATGGAACCAATCCACGTGACCATCCGCTTTTGCAAAGGGGAACTTTCTGAGGATGAGGCCCGGGAATTACTTGCCCTCCACTCGGAAGAAGTCAAGGACCCGAAGCCTATCTCCACCGTGCCCATGCCCATGGCCTCTTAGGAGGTCCAGCCTGAGGCACCCGCTCCTACCCCTAAAGCTAAAGTCATCGAAGCCCCTCCTGTCTTCACTACAAGAAAACTGGGATTAGAGACGAAAATATCCGTCGCTAATCCGTCGCTAAATGAAGTTAGCGACGGAATAGAGACGGAAAATTTCCGTCTCTATTTTATTGGTCGCAAACAAATAGCGACGGAAATAATAATCCGTCGCTATTTTTAGCGACGGAATATTCCGTCGCTACTTTAGCAACGGAATATTCCGTCGCTATTTAGAGACGCAATAGACACGGAAAATTCCGTCTCTATATAGAGACGGAATATTTTCCGTCTCTAAATCCGTCGCTAAATAGAGACGGACTATTCCGTCGCTATTTAGCGACGGAATTTTGCGTCGCTATTTAGAGATGGAAATTCCGTTTCTAATCCATTTTTAGAAACATAAAATCCGTCTTTAATATTCGTTTATAATTCCTACGAATTTTTTTATAAAATTATTATTTTTAAAATTTTTTAAGAAATTAATTTTATTTTAACCAATATTATTAATATTAGTACGTAAAATTATAAAATAAATATATTAATTACTTAAATTATAAAATGAAGAGAACAAATAGTAAAATAAAAATTTTATTATATCAGGTTTTAAAAAGTACAACATAAAAAAAAACATATAAGCTAATTCTCCTTATCTCTCTGCTCACAATTAGTCGGATGATAAGGTGGTCCTGAAGAGGAAGGCTGGGAACTCAAGTCTTTCATCATTTGAAAATACCGCTCCATCTCTGCCATCTTCTGTTTGAGATCAAGCATCTCTTCATTTCTCTTTCGTTGTTCTTCATCCAGTCGTTGTTGTATATTCTGCATCTCAATTCTAACTCGCTCTTGTACCCGCTGCTCAACTGTATCATCATAAGTCGTATTATAGTACGATCTACCTGAGCTGCGTAACGAATCTGGATATGAAAGCGATGCAAGAGAGCCGAGACCGTACACTCGGCGTTTCTTAGTATCCACTCTAACAGCATCCAAGTCGATCTGATCTCATCATTTTTGCTGATAACTGATGAAAATATAAATTGTGACTTTATTGGGAAAAATTATGACATGGTTCATTAAACTCAACTCTTGGCATACAATAGAATAAACGTAATGAAAGACATGATTCACAACTAACTTGCAATTACTTCCGAGTTCTATTCTACTACTTATTCAACATAAATGGGAAAGTATATTATCTACTGCCTTCACCAATAACCATACAAAATATATTGATTATAAACCTTAATTTTCAGCTTAATTTTAGATCCTATGAAACAAGTTGTACCCTGAGGTTTGAACTAATCACTGAAAATATTTATTACCTTATATGAAAATTAAATTCACTTTTCACACATCTAAGTAAATTGTCAAGTCCTTATTGGATTGTTATAATTAAAACAACCAAAATAGCAAAAAAATAACAAATACCTGATGCTTGATGAGGTGACTACGGATAGTGATTGGGCTAGCGAGCTACGAGATGCGACCTATGAGAAAGTGAGAGACCGAGCTACAGCTGATTTAGCAAATATTTTCTGAAACATGATTTTGCAATAATTAAATATATGTATAACATTATTTCAACCTTAATGTTATATTTTGAAGAACAAGCCAGTACCAAGCTCTTCTAATTGAGAAGTACGAACAAGCAATCAAAACTTCCTCTTGTATTCGGGGATCAGTATCACCATACGCTCGAACAAGCATGGGCAGAACATGTGATATTAATGTTCATGACTAGTCTACAAAAACCATAAAAAAAGATTATATCAGGTCATATGTAGCCAGCGAAAAAAAGCTGCTTAAAACCCATTTAGCCAGGCCCTTGGGGGCAAACTTTTTGAGGGATTAATAAAGATTAACGAATAAACAGAAACTGATATGAGACTTATGAATTCAGTAACATTGCCATTTATTTCCTTTTTCTTTTAAGTATTGGAAACAAAGAAAATTGTATCAAGTATATCCAAAACTTCCATCAACCAATACAAATAATCTGAAAACCACTTCCCCCCATTTAAATGAACAAGGAAAAATGATGAATCTTGAAAATCCTAGGGAACTGAAGACCCAAAAATAACAGTCTGTTACCTTGTTGGTAATAAGGTCTGCATGCTTCACAATTAACAATAGTGTTTCCCCAGAAGCAGAACTAAAGACAGGGAAAAGAGCTGGCAGTGTTATCAGCTTGAAATCATTTTTATCCTACAATAAATTAAGAGTAATCAGTTCTTCAATCAAAGTAAACTCACCAACGCATGATATTGGCAATCACAAAATATAAACTATATCCATTACAAACCCATCTACTTCATATCGATCATCTACAGTCAACCAAGACGGCCACCAAAACAATTGCTAAAAAAGTTAAATAAAAAAAAATAAAAACTTACCGAAGTAATCTCTGTAAGTTTAGGGTTAGGGAATTCTTGTGTAAGTAATCTGTGAAGTTCCTAATGAGAGAACCAAAGTCGCCTCCTTAAGCTCAGATGGCAAAGAAATTTGAGTATTTAGGGATTTGGCTGTGACTGCCAAAAGAAAAAGACGAGCTCGTTTATTTAAGCAGATTTGCGACGGAATTAATTTACGTAGCAGTTCTGTCACTATTTGGCGACGGAATAAAAATCCGTCGCTAAATTTAGAGACGGAATTATAATTTCGTCGCTAAATAGAGACGGAAAATTAATTCCGTCGCTATATTTAGCGACGGAATAAAATATCCGTCTCTAATTAGAGACGGATTTTTATTCTGTCTCTAATTAGCGACGGATTTATAATTCCGTCTCTATTTAGAGACGGATATTTTATTCCGTCGCTAAATTTTGCGACGGAATTAATTTTTCGTCTTTATTCCGTCGCTTTTTTTCATTCCCGCCATAATTAGCTACGGAATTTTTTCCCATCGTAAAATGCCGAAGCTAATATTGTAATCCCTTTCAATTCCGTCGCTATTCCGTTTCAAAATATAGAAAAGGAGTTTTCCGTCGCTAATTTCCGTCGCTAATTCCAGATTTTCCGTTTCAAAATATGCAAGCTTGCAGGCCGAAGCTGAGGTTCCTTTTACTGAGCCTGTGCCTGAAAGCCTTCCATTCGGGCTTGCTAAAGAAGAAACAACCGCCCATGTGCGGCCTGACCAGTAAAGGGGGACCCGAACGGGGCCCCATGTATTTTGAAACAATGCACTCATTTTTTAATTGAAACTTTTTTCTTTACTTCCTGTCTTCAGTACTTCGAACTTTCTAACTTGTTTTCCCAAATCCGGATGTGATCTCGTACCCGACCAATTCTAGTCTGGCCGCAAGGAGATAGTCTATCCCCGAGACGAAATCAAATGCATTCGGTGGGACGTAACCCGACCCCGAGCTGAGAAGAACACTTGGCTCTGGGGGAATGTTATGTCCCCAGACCAATGAGATGGACTCCGTGGGATGTAATCCGACCTCGAGCTGAGAAGAACACTTGGCTCTAGGGGAATGTTACGTCCCCAGACCAATGAGATGGACTCGGTGGGATGTACCCCGACCTTGAGCTGAGAAGAACACTTGGCTCTGGGGGAATGTTACGTCCCCAAACTAATGAGATGGACTCGGTGGGATGTAAGCCGAACCCGAGATGATGGAACAATAAGACCTCGGCGGAATGAATTCAGCCCCGAGCCGATAGAACAATAAGGCCTCGACGGAACGAATCCAGCCCCGAGCCGATAGAATAATGCAGACTCGGCGGAATGAATCCAGCCCCGAACTGGTGGGACATAGCCTCAGCGGGACGAATCCAGCCCCGAGCTGGCGGAACAATAAAGACTCGGCAGAATGACTTCAGCCCCGAACTGGTGGAACAAAGCAGACTCGACGGAACGAATTCAGCCCCGAGCTAGTGGAACAATACAGACGCGGCGGAACAAATCCAGCCCCGAACTGGTGGAGCAAAATAGACTCGGTGGAACGAATCCAGCCCCGAGCTGGTGGAACATAACAGACTCGGTGGAACAAATCCAGCCCCGAGCTAGTGGAACATAACAGACTCGACGGAACGAATCCAGCCCCGAGCTGGTGGAACAATATAGACTCGGAGGAATGAATCTAGCCCTGAGCTGGTGGAATATTTGAGACTTACACGGGGGAATATTTTCAACCTCTGAGGCTCTGCGGATCCCGGCGCGGGCGTCCCCTTGCCGGGCATCGGTGAAAAATAAAAATGGAGCCAATCAAAGTTAGCAAAATGGAGGTGACTTAGCACATACTCCAAGCAAAAACCAAAAAGAATAACAACTTGGGGCCCCAAGGTAGCGTCCTGTCTGGTGCCTCCCAAAACACAATTCTGAATCTTACAACTCAGCGTCCCAGCTAGTTGGGCTACAGATCGGTGAGCGGACGAGACCCTGAGGACATAAATCTCCTAATGTTGGGCGGCTCTAGAGCCTGCAAGCGCTTTGAGGGTAGAAACCTACCCATGCCATGCTTCTCCTAATCCGAGGAGGTCAGACAGATACCCCACGGGGGAAGAAGACACCCCGTGTGCGCTATCCCTTAGGTGGTTCTCAACAAGACTCACCAGCTGACTCGCAGGGGAAGAAACCTCCCTAGGTCCGGTTTACCCGAGACTCCTACAATCATGGGGCCATTTGGCCATACACAAGTCTGGTGGTCTGATGGTTCTCAGTGGGATTCACCAGCCAACTCGTAGGGGAAAAAACCTCCCTGGGTCCGGTTTACCCGAGGTGCTCCCCAAATATGCGAGTCATAGGGTAGTAACGCTCCGGCCTCGGGGGTTTGATAATGACACCCGGAATTGGCGTGCCATGAGGGGTTCGCGCGTTTCCCGCATGTACCTCATTCCTTGATTTGTTTTGGATCCTCAAAGGTGAAAGGATTCAGGTCGGGACACTTCCACCCTAGGGTTTGATAATGACACCCGGGATTGGCGTTCCACGGCCTTGGTGCCCTTCCCGACTACCGATCACCTATTCGCATTGAGCACATCCCAAGAATATTGAAAATAACTTTCGCATTTGATTAACAAACAAGTAAGATTGACAAGTTTCTTTAAAAAAATGAGAGTTTTATTCATATTCAAGGGACATGCTGCCATTCTTACAACTCTTTGCGGGTAATTTCAAGAGAGGCTTTTACAATACTTTCTTCTGGTTCTTGTCTTGGTTGTCCGACGCATCTTGCAACCTGAACTTATTCAGATCCGCCTGAACTTGCTTCCCGACCGTGCTGACAAGGTCCCCTCGTGCTGAGCACTCCATTAAGCATTTCTGAACAATTCCTGAGCTCGGTCGAGAACCCTTCTGTAGACAACAAAACTGGACGACGCAAATACAGTCTAGCCCGCGGGGGACTAAACCGAGAATAATGGAGTCGCCACCCGGTGTGAACCGGGAAAATGAGATTTAAGGCCGCACTCACCCCTCGCAAGGGAAGACCTCAAACCGTTGGGTTCGGAATAGTCCCTTACTTATGTCACTTGTAATGAACGGATTTGTATAATATTAACCAAGTCTACTAGACATGCATGGGTAAAAACTATTCTAGTTTCTATAGACCTAAATCTAAATTCGCATGCTTTGAAAGTCAGTCTTTACAACGGCATCACATACCAAACATGCTACATTAATCTAAACATGCCATAATTTAAATTCCTAATAGGAAAGGTAAATACCTAAAATATGCTTGAAATGAAATTACATTCTAACAACCTAATCATGCTCAAATAACCATTCTAAGTCATTATTTCATGTGAATTAATCCTAAACGACATGCCAAGCTAAACATTCATACTAAACACGTGAAAATACATTTCCTAAATCATTATTTTATGTGAATAATTTTAATACAACATACTAAACTAATTAAACACATTAAACACCTAGAATACATTTTTCTAAGCCATTATTTCATGTGAGTTACTCCTAAACGACATGCCAAGTTAACTACTCATGCTAAAATACCAAAAATAAATTTTTAATCATTATTTTATGTGAGAAAATTCTGTAATATAAACCCTCAGGTCTAACCTTTTTATGTCGTTCCTTGGAGATGCGTTATATGGCCGTCGGAAGGGCAAAGGCACTACAATTTCACTGGTTCGCTGGTTCAATGTTCTGCTCACTGTTTCACACTTTTGTTCGCTGTTTGGAGTCCCCTTGAGCTGCTGTTTGGCTTGACCTTCAGAGGGTTGATAAGGTCAGTTTGTGCACTGGTTTGAGGGGGGAATAAGGGTGATTTGGGTGCAATTTCGTGGGGCTAATTTCAGCCAGTATGTTCGTGAGTTTCAGGTCTGTTTGGAGGCTATCTTGGCGTGAAAATGGGGCTGGTTTGGGGGCTGTGATGGCGTGAATCTTCAGGTCTGGACAGAGGCTGTAGTGTGCTTGAATTATAGAGGAAATTAGAGGCCAACTACGTGAGGTTGAGGGCTGATTGAGGGCTGTAATGTGCGTGAATCAGTGGGCAGTGAGGAGGGGTGTGTGGGCGTGATGTGCAGGGAAGATGTAGGGCTGTTTTGATCTTTCAAAATGCTTTAGTCTTTGCTTGATGTGTGCTTGATCTCCTTAGGTATGTGTTAGGGGTTTCAAGGTGGAAAATGATGGTTTATATAGGCAAATGGTGTAGTGGAGGTGTAAGTGTGAATGAGTGAGGTATGGGTTTGAATGAGTGAGGTATGGGCTTGAATGAGTGAGGTATGGGTTTGAATGAGTGAGGTATGGGCTTGAATGAGTGAGGTATGGGTGAGGTATGGGTTTGAATGAGTGAAGTATGGGTGAGGTATGGGTTTGAATGAGTGAAGTATGGGTGAGGTATGGGTATTGAATGAGTGAAGTGTTATTTATTAATATTTTTTTAAAGTGAGGTGGAATGGTTAAAGTAAGTTTGGTATATGGGTAAATCATGTTGAATAGTGTAAGGAGGGGTAATTTTAGTGTTATGGTCGTGGGCCTAATGGAGGGTGGGCTTGGTGTTTGATTATTTTTTTTTTTTTTGGGCTTTGGATGTGGGTTTGGGTGCTTAGGTGGCTTTAGAATGGTTTGGGGTGATTTCGGGTTAAGAGATACGTTTAAAAAATGAACTTTCAACAAGCGAACTCCGAGCGAACTTAAACAAAACATGTCAATTCTTGACTTTGCCTTTCCGACAACCGTTTTCCGCGACTCCTACGACCTAAAGGTGGTGCATCCATACGAGACTCATCATCGGGTTTCATATGCAAAAATGCAATGTCTACAGTCGCCCCCACTTTGATGGGACTTGTGCAGTGTGTGACAATGACAATTCTATCAAAGTACGTGCAATGTATTTTTACTTACCTGGCTCGTCAGCTGCCACCTGACTCACCTGTTGCTTCAAACTGAATTGATTTGGTGGTGAGGTACTGCGACCTCTGGGTCTTGTTCCCGAAGTGAGCTGAGGGTCTTGTTCCCTGAATTTGAGTTGTGGGTCTTGTTCCCGATCTGAATTTTGTTGAGGGTCTTGTTCCCTAAACTGAGTTGTGGGTCTTGTTCCCGATCTGAATTGTGTTGAGGGTCTTGTTCCCTGAACTGAGTTGAGGGTCTTGTTCCCGATCTGATTTGTGTTGAGGGTCTTGTTCCCTGAACTGAGTTGTGGGTCTTGTTCCCGATCTGAATTGTGTTGAGGGTCTTGTTCCCTGAACTGAGTTGTGGGTCTTGTTCCCGATCTGATTTGTGTTGAGGGTCTTGTTCCCTGAACTGAGTTGTGGGTCTTGTTCCCGATCTGAATTGTGTTGAGGGTCTTGTTCCCTGAACTGAGTTGTGGGTCTTGTTCCCGATCTGATTTGTGTTGAGTTGTGTTGTGGGTCTTGTTCCCGTGGGTCTTGTTCCCATTTTGAGCTGAGGGTCTTGTTCCCTGTATTGAGTTGTGGGTCTTGTTCCCGTGCTGAATTGTGGGTCCTGTTCCCGTGGGTCTTGTTCCCATTTTGAGCTGAGGGTCTTGTTCCCTGAATTGAGTTGTGGGTCTTGTTCCCGATCTGAATTGTGGGTCTTGTTCCCGATTTGATACTGATATGGGCCTCGCCCTAACTGATACTGATATGGGCCTTGCCCCAAACTGATACTGATATGGGCCTCGCCCCAACTGATACTGATATGGGCCTCGCCCCAACTGATACTGATATGGGCCTCGCCCCCAGACTGATACTGATGTGGGCCTCAACCCGCAGATACTGATGTGGGCCTCGCCCCCGACTGATACTGATATGGGCTCGCCCCAAACTGATGCTAATATGGGCCTCACCCCCAGATTGATGCTGATGTAGGCCTCGCCCCCAAGCTGATATGATATTCTACCTCACACATTACACCACCTCTCACGAGATAATCTTTGATAGATAGACATATTTTGTCCTCAACGAATGTTTTCGCGTCGAAACCGAAGAACCTTCAAAGTACTCGACATACTCAAGTCCAATCATCTGAATGGGTGATCTGAGCTAGACTCCATATGTGTGTGTGCTAAGGCTCTTTCGCAACTTATTCCTTAAGTAAGCCAACTTGTGTTTTCGTTTCAGAGAATCGAACCAATGGGTCTAACCAACCTGGATGTCTTGATCACATTCTGTGATTACTTCAGCATACTCAACATGATATGGTCTTCGTCTTTTTTTTTTTTTTTCTTTTCATTTTCATTTTTCTTTTCATTTTTCTTTTCTGACACACCTACCCTTTAAGGTAGCATTTCTCCTCATGGTGGTCCTAATACTCGCCCATGGGTAGCTTCACGCTTATCGGTTATAGGTGGTCTATTTTTCTTTTTTTATTTCAGAGACTTTTTTTTTTTTCAACCATATCATATAGCATAGCATCAGTAAACAAGTGTGGACACCCAGGCAAACGGTCATTCACTAATACATCATCTTTTCAACTAGTCACCTCGATAACTACTCAGGTTTCTACTGCTAGGATCCCATAATCAAGTGCTCACGAGTCTAGCTGAGATCAATCCATTCAGAATACCGGACGAGAGCACGGCTCGCACTTATCGTTTCTAGGGTTTCTCCCTACAGCAAACAATGTCATCACCGGACATATGTCTAATTACCAAAGACTTCTCTCTCTCAATTTTTTTTTTCTCTTCACTTTTTTTTTTTTCAACTAGAACACAAACTTTCAAGCACTTCTCACGTCTGTAATACCTGGTTAGCAGGGAACATCATCGATTTAGATCAATGTCCAATCTGCGCTTCTTGCCACGATCACTATCAGTCTAGTCCAATTTGGAGAGGATGGGGTCGAGCTTTGGTTCAAAGGCTAGGATCTGTTCAATCAACTCTTCGGCCTTTGTCGCAGTCAAGAAAATGTCTTCCACAGAACGATTATTAGTCTGCCACCACTAATGGATTAGCTCCTATCTTTGTGATTGCCAAACACCATTCCTTTAGTCTTAACATGCTCCGTCTTTGCTTTTACATGTGTAGAGATACTCCCTGTTCTTGATGGGTGAGACCATCATTGTGCTCCTCGGCATCATGTGTTTCCTCATGTCGGTTCTTCTCTTCTGTTTGAAACCTGCAAACATAGAACAAACACAAGAATTGCAAGTACGTTACGTGTATGCATGCATATGTTTCCTATCCCGTTGGGTTAGGCCTTCCGCCAATTCCCTTAGTGACTGCTCAATCTTTTCTTCCTCAGGCTAAAAACTGATTCAATTTGTTTACATCGATCGACTCGGTGAACTCATTCTCTTTAAAATCTGACAGTCCCACTGCCCTGTTTCCCAATTTCTAAATAGCTATTATTCCTTCGGGAAATCCCCGTGTTCGGAGTGTCACTGAATATCATGGTATCAGGGTTTTCAAATATACTCATATTGGCAGGTTGAACGAAAGAGACTCAGGCAAGTAAGCGAAATGAACTTCTTTATTATCATGAAAGAGGTTCGAACAAAATCAATGCATTAAAATGTAGATTTGCAATCAAATAAACCGGGAAAACATCTTCATTGTCTGCGACATTGTCTTCTTCCTCAGTCTATGGTTCTTCATTACTGCCATCTCCTATCCCATGTAAGAAGCTGGGTGGTTGAGAGTTTGGAGGACAAAGCTTTCGGGTAGACCGGAGTTGATCATGTATGTGGGTGGTGGAACGGAGTGGTAATCAGGTAGAGGGTTATGGTATGTGTTTGGCTGTTCCTTTTCTGGGTCGGGTATTTTATGAGCGTCAATGAGGTTTTGGATTTCATGTCTAAGGCGGGGGCAGTTGTCAGTGTCGTGGCCTTTCTGCTGGTGGAAGTGGCAGTATTCGTTTAGGTCAAAGTAGTGTGGAACAGGGTTGGGAATTGGTCTGGGTTCTAGAGGTTTTAGGAGTCCTTGTCGTTTTAACTTCTCAAGCACTTTAGACATAGGCCTACCAAAATTGGAGAATCGCCTGTTTCTGACGGTAGCGATCTCAGCAGTAACGGGCTTGGTCTCTGAAGGCCCTCCAAAAGTTCTTTTGTTCTGGCCATAGAACTTCTTATTCTCAGTTTCCTCTTCTTCAATGTCCATGACAGTTTCCCTCAATTGTCGAAAATCTGTGATCATGGAGGTCATCCTTCTTAACTTGCCATAAATGGAGGGTTTGGTGCCCTTGATAATCATTTTAATCTGGTCCTTCTCCGAGGGCCTAGTCTGCATCTTCAATAATTGACTCCTCCATCGGTCTACATACTCTTTAAAGTTCTCCTCCAGTTTTTGCTTAACATTCTCCAGATCACGGAGTGACAGATCGATCTCTAGGTCAGTGACATACTGTTTCAGAAAGGCATCGGCCAACTCCCTCCAATATTCCTTCACTTTCTTCTCCAAACTGTGGTACCATACCACGGGAGCCCCCTCAAGTGACATCCCGAACATTTTCTGGGCCTGGCGTTGTGATAGACCGACTGAACTCATAATGGATACATACTGACGGAGATGTACCCTCGGATCCCCGTTTCCATTGAATTTAGCCAGATCGGGCATTTTGAAGTTAGCCGGCAATTGTTCTTCAAAAGTCATCGACTCGTAATTCAGTAAATCTTCATTCTTACCCCTCATCTTGCGGGTAACTGATTCAACCTGTTCTCGGAGCTTTTGCAACTCTGTCTGAGACTCTGATATTCGGCCTGCCGCATATTCTGCCATGTCATTATCAAAGATGGGGACATCATCCCCTAATCTGTTCGGAGGCACTTCCTGCCTTACATTTTCTGAACTTCCCCTGGTACGGGACCCGGCTATACCAGCCACAGCAGTAGACAAGGCTTGCAACTGTTCAGTGATCTTGGCGAGACTGTTTTCGAATTGATCCATACGAGATACCTCATTATTGGATGCACTCATGTTTATCACTGGTCTTTTGATGAGTCTGCCTTCTTCCCTAACCCAACAGGTATCTATGATGGCTTTTTAAACACAAGGGTTAGCATGATGCATGTATGCATGATGTGCGTGAGATGAGTATCAATGCACGAAATAAATAAGCTCGTAAAAGAATTTACAATAATCGGCCCGTTATCCTTTCAAAGTATTTAGTCACACTATTGCGTAGTGCAAACTTGTCCCAGTTGAAAAGGCCCAACAAGTTTATACTTTGCGATAACATGGTTAAATAACTTCAAATAATAAAAGGCCCTAAACATAAAATGGCTCATTAGCATTTTAGAAGCTTTTGGCCTAATTGTCAATAGGACATGAACTTGTCCCTGTTTAAATGGCCCAACAAGTTCACATCTATCGACAAAAAGTCCAACTGAATCCAAATGATAATGGTCCAAAACACAAGCATAAATAAGTAATTTTTACTGGTCACAAAACTAAGGTTCATGTGTAAGTTCTAGGAATGTAAACAAAGGCCCTTATTGACAAAGGATTACCCACAACTGGACTCCCCATTCAAGGGTTCAAACGACCAAGTGAGTGCACCTTATATATCAACAAGTTAAGGTATGTGACTAACTGTCAAATGGACTTCCCGTTGTAGATTCCCCAGAAGGAGGGCGGAGCAAAGCTCACCGTGGATACCCAAGCCCCTTAGGCTCTTATCGCTTGGTGACAGGAATAAACAACGAGTCCTCCAAATTAGTCTATCACATGAGATGATTATTTAGATGCCTTCGCAGCTTTTCCTTATAAAAAGGTAGTGAGTGAAGGAAGACACCAACCATCCCCTAGGAAGATGATTATCTAGGTGCCTTCACAGCTTTTCCTTGTAAAAAGGTAGTGAGTGAAGGAAGACACCAAACATCACCTAGCCCTAACAATGCCTTTGATTAAATTCCCTAAACTTACAGTAAACATGGTTAATTAAAACACAAATCCAACCATTACAAGACATGTTTCGAGGCCAATTCTCTGTCCCCAGTGGAGTCGCCAGACTGTAGACAACAGAAACTGGACGACGCAAATACAGTCTAGCCCGCGGGGGACTAAACCGGAGAATAATGGAGTCGCCACCCGGTGTGAACCGGGAAAATTAGATTTAAGGCCGCACTCACCCCTCGCAAGGGAAGACCTCAAACCGTTGGGTTCGGAATAGTCCCTTACTTATGTCACTTGTAATGAACGGATTTGTATAATATTAACCAAGTCTACTAGACATGCATGGGTAAAAACTATTCTAAGTTTCTATAGACCTAAATCTAAATTCGCATGCTTTGAAAGTCAGTCTTACAACGGCATCACATACCAAACATGCTACATTAAATCTAAACATGCCATAATTTAAATTCCTAATAGGAAAGGTAAATACCTAAAATATGCTTGAAATGAAATACATTCTAACAACCTAATCATGCTCAAAAACCATTCTAAGTCATTATTTCATGTGAATTAATCCTAAACGACATGCCAAGCTAAACATTCATACTAAACACGTGAAAATACATTTCCTAAATCATTATTTTATGTGAATAATTTTAATACAACATACTAAACTAATTAAACACATTAAACACCTAGAATACATTTTTCTAAGCCATTATTTCATGTGAGTTACTCCTAAACGACATGCCAAGTTAACTACTCATGTTAAAATACCAAAAATAAATTTTTAAATCATTATTTTATGTGAGAAAATTCTGTAATATAAACCCTCAGGTCTAACCTTTTTATGTCGTTCCTTGGAGTTGCGTTATATGGCCGTCGGAAGGGCAAAGACACTACAATTTCACTGGTTCGCTGGTTCAATGTTCTGCTCACTGTTTCACACTTTTGTTCGCTGTTTGGAGTCCCCTTGAGCTGCTGTTTGGCTTGACCTTCAGAGGGTTGATAAGGTCAGTTTGTGCACTGGTTTGAGGGGGGAATAAGGGTGATTTGGGTGCAATTTCGTGGGGCTAATTTCAGGCAGTATGTTCGTGAGTTTCAGGTCTGTTTGGAGGCTATCTTGGCGTGAAAATGGGGCTGGTGGTTTGGGGGCTGTGATGGCGTGAATCTTCAGGTCTGGACAGAGGCTGTAGTGTGCTTGAATTATAGAGGAAATTAGAGGCCAACTACGTGAGGTTGAGGGCTGATTGAGGGCTGTAATGTGCGTGAATCAGTGGGCAGTGAGGAGGGGTGTGTGGGCGTGATGTGCAGGGAAGATGTAGGGCTGTTTTGATCTTTCAAAATGCTTTAGTCTTTGCTTGATGTGTGCTTGATCTCCTTAGGTATGTGTTAGGGGTTTCAAGGTGGAAAATGATGGTTTATATAGGCAAATGGTGTAGTGGAGGTGTAAGTGTGAATGAGTGAGGTATGGGCTTGAATGAGTGAGGTGTGGGTGTGAATGAGTGAGGTATGGGTTTGAATGAGTGAAGTATGGGTGATGTATGGGTTTGAATGAGTGAAGTATGGGTGAGGTATGGGTATTGAATGAGTGAAGTGTTATTTATTTAATATTTTGTTAAAGTGAGGTGGAATGGTTAAAGTAAGTTTGGTATATGGGTAAATCATGTTGGAATAGTGTAAGGAGGGGTAATTTTAGTGTTATGGTCGTGGGCCTAATGGAGGGTGGGCTTGGTGTTTGATTTATTTTGGTTTTATGGGCTTTGGATGTGGGTTTGGGTGCTTAGGTGGCTTAGAATGGTTTGGGGTGATTTCGGGTTAAGAGATATGTTTAAAAAATGAACTTTCAACAAGCGAACTCCGAGCGAACTTAAACAAAACATGTCAATTCTTGACTTTGCCTTTCCGACAACCGTTTTCCGCGACTCCTACGACCTAAAGGTGGTGCATCCATACGAGACTCATCATCGGGTTTCATATGCAAAAATGCAATGTCTACACCTTCCCATGGCCTTTGGTGGCCCCCATGAGATTTTTCTCTTTTCCTTTCACTGGGAGATACCACTACGCCAATTGGGGGGCCTGATGGACGTTGTCCTCTGCCTTTGGCTGACCGGTTCCCTGGCCGACCCTTCAGCACTACCAACCTGTGAAACTGAGGACTCTGGTAGGCCGAGCAGTTATGGCGCCTGCTGTAGGAGGGATCTGTTCAGCTACTGCCAACGAACGTCACCCATCCGCAACGTTACATTCCATTCTGCAACTCAGTCCTAATGGGTGATCGTTGGCTACCCCTCTTACATTCCATTCTACAACTCAAAGAAGGAAAGCTTTTGCTGTCAACCTTCATTCTTCTAGCGAGTCCTTTCCTCTTCCCGTTCTGACCAGCTTCTTCCCATTCCTTTCCCATTTCATCCATTCATTTTCTCATTTTCCCGAACCATTCTGCTGTTGAACTCTCCAACGGTCCATGGTTTCCACCTTCTACCATCGTCTTACTACGCAAGTTGCTTTTTGTTCTATCCCCACAGACGGCGCCAACTGTTGACGAGTGATTTTCGTCCCAGGGGTAGTTTCGAGATAACCATCATGAGACAATACTTCTTCAACCTTGAATTTGTTTGGTTATGGGGAGACCAAAGGCAAATATAGTAAAAGGCAAGAAATAAGCACACAAAGTCGACAATGAGTTTTAACGTGGTTCGGCGGAGCGAGTCCTACCTACATCCACTGGCACAAAATGGTGGGGGTTGTTTTATTACCAAAACTAACTCGGCCGACCTGTTTGGGGAGAGGTCTTAATCGAAACCGAGTTGTTTGCCTTTCAGATCTTTACAAGCGGTGCTCATGCTTTTTTAACAAATTTCACTCTCAATTTTTTGGCCCTCTCTCCAAATGAATTCAACTTCTCTTTATATACTCAGAGAATTACAACATTGTTCCTTCAGCTTTATGACGTTTCTCGTGTGGTCTCCGACTGATTGACGGGCTCTCTGCCCCAAGACTGTCGTCACCGAAAGTAAGTCTGCCGCTTGATGGCCTGTCACATCAACCTGTTTTCTCCACTGCCACACGCAACAATAATGATGCCAGCCTGGAAAGATCCTACAAACCGTGACACGTGTCGGAGGAAAAATCCAACTACTCTGATCCTACGTCGGTCTTCAAGAGGTCGGCCGAATGATTTGCCGAGCTTCCCAAACTGTTTCCGTCCTGATCCGAGATATCCGAACTCGTCAACCCGTTCCAGGAGGTTGGACAGATCCAATCCGAGCATCCGGTCTAATGTGGTCGGCCTCGATTATGATATTGTCGGTCTCTGAAATCTGTGCCATGCTGTATCCTCTGGTCGGTCATACCCGAGAAATTGTGTCCAACTCTCTTCTCGGCTGAGGAACAAACCCAACCTTCTGAACATCTGATCCTCTCAAAAGGGAAAATTTCGTCTCTGCCCTTGCCGCACTGTTCAAATACCTTAGTCGCAGAAATCCCCATCAACAATTTATTTCAAGTCAAGAGATTAAAAGCAAACAATGATAGTACAAAACAAATAATAAAAAACAAAAACATACCATTCTAAAGGGCTTAAGGCAAAGCTAATAGTAATACTATCGATATTTTAGAGTCCGACCAAAAGTGTTGCCAGCGCCCGCTTTCGGTGATTAGCCCAATGAGGCACGTGCCTTCCTTGACTAGGAGGTAACCACGTGGCAGTCTGGCAGACTAACAACGAACTGAGAAAGCTGGTGAGGAGGAGCATGTTAGTAATAGCAAAGCGAGGGACAAGGGAGTGGCGCGTTGTGCACACTTTCGAATCTTATACTCCAGTCCCGGAGTGCGCTGAGTGGGCCATTTCTATTTGGAATTGTCTGGGACTTCCACCCTGGCATTTTATTCGCTTGCACTGTCTTTCCAACGCGACTCTAGAGTGCGTGATGAACACACCCAAAGATTTTTATGAACCAGAAAGTCCATATCACCATTAAGGAATTATAGAAATGATACGGCTAGTCATGTTTTTGCTAATGACGATAAGAGAATGATGTTAAAGGGCATTGTCGTTAAATCATCTGATTGAGTAGATTTTTGATATAAAATTGAAAAATTAGATAGTATAATGACATTGTCAGAATTCTTTGATGGAGCAGAGATAATCTCCATAATGGGATAACTAGTTCACAGTGTCAAGAATATATAAAAATATGATTTATTATCAACAAAATAACAAAATTATGTAAATCATATTGAATTCTAAACTCAATAACATACCTAATGAAGATCAAACTAAATCTATAAATCTTATTATCTTCACATGTATTCTATTATTACTGATCTCAAGTATAATAAGATCAACTACTGAGTGAGATGAACATTGATGAAATTAATAAAATATAATAATCTCCTTATAAAATATTATTGATCAATGGGATCCATATCAATTTTTTTTGCAATATATTTTGTTAATTATGCGGATGTTCATCTCACCCAATAACTGATTTTTTATATATCAGAGTTTAGTAGATAGGAGTAACATAAGACAATAGAGATCATAGAATTTAGTTTCTCTTTATAATGTAAGTATATTACATATATTTATTGACATTGTAAAAGATCTGTCTCATTATATGGTATTATTATTGTGATTGTTGTTGTTGGAGATTATATATGTACCATCAATAAATCATAATAATGTTATTGCACCAGCTAAAATTTTTTTTTATTTTATTTATTTTTTTATCAAACAATCACTATTATAGGTGCATAAATTTGGCCCTTCTATAGAAGACATGTGTAGGTAATATGAATAAAGCTTCATCTACAAGATACAGAAAGTGGGTCTGTCGTAAACAGAGATTGGAACAATTGGGGAGTGACATCTGTCACAAAACATAATCTGGTGTCCATGTACTCCGGAGTCAATCCGTTCCGGAGGAACATCTCCCATCCCTTAAAAGTTTTGAGAAATTATTCTAGAATGGAGAGGGCACCATCCGAGGTGTACCCATCCCAGAAGAAATTTCATTCCAGAGTCCGTATGACCATTTCAGATCCACTTTGATCTCCAATCTCCATATCAATGATAAATTCCTCATAACATAATGGAATTTATGACATCCCACTTATTTTGATATAAAAATACAATTTGACATGCATAGTTACAAGTATTAATATACTTAGTTCTGTATTTGTGCATGTTATTTGCCATGTCACCATGCAAGTGGACAGATGTCAATGACTGGCGTAATCACACACGTATAACGCAAGCGCACGTATCGTTCAAGTAGTATAAAAAGTATCGATCCCACGAGGACTTAATATATATTCTATTAATTTTATGAGGTCAAGTGATTACTAATATCTAACAAGTTGTTTGAAAGGATAATGATGATTCTAATTTAAAACAAGTAAAAGAAATTGAGAGTAGATTAATGAGAATTAAAACTATCTAGGGTTGTGAATTCTTCCAATATTAATTAGAAGATGAAGTAGTTAAATCATAGTTGGGTAAATATTGATTTATTAATCTGGAATATTAAATTATGTAAAAGCCTCTTCCGATGGTCATTTACAAATACCTAGTTTCACTACAAGAAAAAAGGCCTTTACTGACACTAAGGTTAGTGACACTAGGCTAAAAGTGTCAGAAACGACGTGTAAATGGGCCTATTTCCGTGTTTTTCACTTAAATATCAATAATTACTGACACTATGGTATCAGCGATTTTAGTGTCAGTAATTACTATTACAATAGTATCAGTAAGAAATAAAAAAAAAAAACGCGTAGTTGTCTGGAGTCGAACCAACACCTCGCGGAAGTGACGTTTTTCGCATATATTACTGACACTAGAGTATCAGTAAATTTAGTCTCAGTAAATTAATGATACCTTATTACAAATTTACCCTTAAAATTTTCAAATATTTATTAAGTGCATAAGGATATATTAGTAATTTAAGTTTAACTTAAAAATTAAAAACTAAAAAACTAAAAAATCTAAAGACTAAACCTAGCCTCTCTCTTTCTCTCTCTCAAACGAATTTAAAGTTTAAACCCTAAACTCTCTCCACTCCAGCCGCCTCTCGCAGTTGCAGTCGACCAGACCTTCACCATCTCTGCATCTCACCATCCATCGCTTGAGCCGCGACCCATAACCGAGCCTCACTGCAGCTTTGTGCTGTACATAGAAAGGTCTCTATCCAAAAAATTTTGAACCGCGAATGAGTTTGTGAATTGTTATTACATTTTCTTTCCACATATTTTGTTATATAACCCAAAAATTGAGCATTATCAATTGGAATGTTATTTCTTGAAGATTTCTCAAATTATCTATTATCTTGTAGATTACTTGCACTTCTTTTCATCGCAGTTCTTTATCACGTGTGCAAAATGTGATTGGCTTGACAATAAGCACGTTGTATTTGGGGTAAGTGCTCTAATACTAATCTAGTAATATTTTCGTTTTTGGTGTGCTAATATATTTTCCAATAAGAATTGCACAACATTTTCTGATGTGTGTTAATAAGAATTTCTTATTTCCGAGAAAAGGCTCGCATTAGAAGCCTGGTCAAGGACAGGTATTGATGTATGATGTATATTGTTTTACTTTTACCCCTGTTTTTCAATCATGGATGGTTGTGTCGTGACTCGACAATCTAATTCATATATGAAGGTTCTTTCAATCTTTTGCATGGATGGTTGTGTCATCTAATTCATATTCTTGTTTCTGGATAGTTGTATTTTTATGGCTTCTCTGAAATGCTAATTTACTTCTGTTATAGAGGGTGCTGGGAGATGGTCTTTTGGTAGTTAGGAAGATCGAGAACATTGCAGAAAAATAACATTGGATTGGAGCCAATGTTCTTCGTTATTTTACTCTAATGTATGTTTTCTTTAAACCTTTGAAACTAATTATGAAAATTTTATAAACTTACATCGACAAGGTACATATTATGAACAGGTTAGGTACGTAAAATGGACAAAAAATGGATATATTGTGATAGACTTTCCAGTGAATATCGTGTTGGAGTTGATGAATTCTTGGAGTTTGCAATTCTTAATTCTGAAAATCGAATGTTAATTAGATGTCCTTGCGCCCGTTGTTGCATATGGAGTTTCATACTCCTAAAGAGGTGAAGCTTCATTTGTTTCAGAAAGGCTTTCTCCAAACGTATTTAGTTTGGACTTGGCATGGTGAATCTAAACCTGTATCTCCTTCTGAAAATTGCCAAGACCTTCCACAAAGTCAACGTTTCAGATGTCATGACTATAGTGATGTAGTTGATATGGTTCAAGATGCATATGAGCAATGTGATAAAGATCATAGCTCTTTCACAGATATACTTGAAGATGCTGAAAAGCCATTATATCTAGGTTCTAAACATTCAAAGTTATCGGGTTTAATGAGACTGTATAATGTCAAAGGGAATTATGGGTGGTCTGATAAATGATTTTCAGCTTTGTTAGAAGCTCTTGCTGATATATTACCAAAAAATAATAATCTACCCAAGTCTATGTATGAGGCAAAAAAACAATGAAAGTGTTGGGCTTAGATTATGATAAAATACATGCATGTCCAAATGATTGCATTCTTTACAGGAATAAGTTTGCAAATCTTATTGAATGCCCAATTTGTGGACAATCTAGGTGGAAAAGAAAAAAATGATGGTTCCAAACAATTGAGAAAAGGGGTTCCTGGGAAGGTGTTATGGTATTTTCCAATTATTCCTAGGTTCAAAAGAATGTTTCATTCACCACAGACAGCTGAAAACTTGATTTGGCATGCAAATAAGAGAATTGAAGACGGCAATCTTCGCCACCCTGCAGATTCACCGGCATGGAAATTAATTGACAATAAGTGGCCTGAATTTTCCCAAGATCCTAGAAATCTTCGTTTAGCTCTCTCAAGTGATGGGGTTAATTCGTATAGCAATCAAAGCACCACTTATAGCTGTTGGCCCGTTACTTTGATAACATACAATCTCCCTCCATGGTTGTGTATGAAGAGAAAGTTTATGATGTTGTCTCTTTTGATATCTGGCCCCAAGCAGCCTGGAAATGATATAGATGTTGTACCTACAACCTTTAATCGAGGATTTAAAAACCTTGTGGAATGTAGGTTGTTGATGTGTATGATGCATATAAAAAAGAAATTTTCAATTTACGAGCTGTGTTGATGTGGACAATCAGTGACTTCCCAGCATATGGAAACCTATCTGGGTGTACCGTTAAGGGATATTATGCTTGTCCACTTGTGGGATAGGCACTTGTGCACATTGGTTTCCGCATAGTCGGAAAATGTCTTATATGGGCCACCAACGGTTTCTACCACCTGGTCACTCATTTCAAAAACTAAAAAAAGCTTTCATTGGAAAGAAAGAGTAGGATTCTCCTCCTCAATATTTAAAAGGTCAGGAAATATTTAAAATGGTTGAGCATATTCAAACCAAGTTTGGGAAAAGAAAGATCAAAAAGCGAAAACGTGATGATGGTGGTGGTGAAGGTGAATGTGATGAAGACATTTTTCTGAAATTGTATAAAAAGAAATCGATCTTCTTTGATTTAGAGTATTGGAAATATTTGTTAGTTCGTCATTTATTAGATGTGATGCACATTGAAAAAATGTGTGTGAAAACATCTATGGTACAATACTTCATCAAGCAGGCAAGACAAAGGATGGGATTAATGCTAGAAAAGATCTTGATCACCTCAAGGTTAGGGAAAAACTAGTGCCTGACACAAATAGCAATGTCCTACCTCCAGCACCATACACTTTGAGTAAAAAAGAGAAGAAAATGTTTTGTGAAACCTTGCAAGGTATCAAAGTTCCAAATGGGTACTCTTCCAACTTTCGTAATCTTGTTTCAATGGATGATTGTCGGCTTCAAGGACTCAAGTCTCATGATTGTCATACTTTGATGCAACAACTACTCCCTTTGGCAATTCGAATTGTTTGCCAAAAAATATTAGAAATGCCATAATCAGGTTGTGTTTTTTTTTCAATTCATTGTGCTCTACGGTAATAAATCCTGATAGTCTTCACCTATTGCAAAAGGAACTTGTTATCACCCTGTGCTTACTTGAACAGTACTTCCTACCCAATTTCTTTGACATCATGATCCATTTGACTGTCCATCTAGTTGAACAAGTTAGGTTATGTGGGCCAATTTTTCTTCTTTGGATGTACCCTTTTGAGAGAGATATGAAAAGACTTAAAGGTTATGTTCGTAACCGCAACCACCCTGAAGGATGTATTGCTGAAAGTTATGTTGCTGAAGAAGCACTTGAATTTTGTGCTGATTACTTTGCAAATTGTGATTCCATTGGACTACCAACTGGTTGTCTTATTGATTTTACAATCGAAAGGCCATTAGGATATGCACACATAAAGGAAGTAGATGCCCATATGTTGAGGCAAGCACACCTTTGTGTTCTAATGAATACCCCTGAAATCCAATCATTAATAGGGTATGTTTGTGTCTAATTTTTTTTAATTTATAAGTTATTTGTTTATTAATATTTGTATAACATTTGGTGTCACTATAGGGAGCATATTCGATATTTGCAATTAAAATACCCCCGTCAGTCAAAGAAACCTTTGTGGTTGCAAGCTGAACATACTCGCACATTTTGTGATTGGGTTGAAAATAAGGTTTGTAGTGGTAAACACATGTTTATATAATTTTACTCATAAATTGTTCGTATTAAAGTAATTATTGTTCTTTTTTGATTTCAAACAATAGGTAGGAGAAGATAAGGCAAATAATGTGCCAATTGATGATACAATATGGTCGTTGACAAGTAAACTGCGACCAAGTGGTAACATATCCCAGCTACCAGATTAATGGTTCAAGTTTTACGATGAAGGATCGGGACAACAACCGTGAAACACAAAATAGTGGTTTATGGTTGTTGCTAATACTTTGCAAATTTCAAGCTCAAAAGATAAACATCCTCATTCTGGGAACATGAAATTTTATGGGGTCATTGATGAAATTTGGCAACTTGATTATTTGATGTTTAAGAAAACAGTTTTCAAGTGTTCATGGGTGGACGATAGAGGGGTTAATATTGATGATTTAGGGTTACTGTAGTTGACTTGAATCGGATAGGCTATAAATCTGATTGCTTTATTCTTGTATTTTTCTGTTTTTTTAGAGTGATCTTAAGAGCCAAGTTGAAGAAGGTTCTTTTCATTCTCAAGGCCCGAAAGATATTTTGACTGAGGCTATTCAGAAGCAACCTAATGGATCTAGAGTGCAAGGAATAGGTCAATTATCACTCCATCCATGTACTTTCAAATTCCTGAATCTTCAGAGTTTGCAATGGAAAGAAGAAGAAGTATCAGGAGAGCTTTCACTTTATGACAGCGCAACTTGAGTATATGAATGCAAGGCTGAACGCCTACAGCAACACTGAAGTAGGTAGTTCTAACTTTCCCAAGGCAAAATCTTCAAGTGGCGCTTGCTTAGAGCTTGAACGTTCCCCGAGCATACATGGAAAAAGAAAGGTTAATACATTTGGCGTCTTTTTTAATATCTTCATATATATGTATTATTAAATACTAATAATGAATTAATCCTACAGGTTCAGTTAGTTGTGGGTAAAAACTTCACCAAAGTCTGTGAAGAGCAAATATTGGAGGATCCTATTAAAGTTGGTGTGCCAAATGATGATAAAAAAGAACAAAACATTGAAGCAACTTCAAGAATAACTCCAACGAAACCTAAATTGACTCCAAGAAGATCTCCGAGGTTAACTCCTGCAGTAAAGGAACCAAAAAATGAAGTAGTTGTGAAAAAACAAATTGCAAGAAAGCTGGTTCTTAAAAGAACACGAGGGCAGCTGCACAAACAAAAAACTAGATAAGAGTCCATACATGCAAATGTTTTTTATGCTTGTTAAGAGCTGTTTTCCGAATTTGATAAAGATTGATTATGACATACCAATTTTTGGTATTACTTGGAAGTCATACTTAGACAAAGCAATTTGCGAAGAAATCATGGATTTTAAGGAGGTCTCAAACTGTGCTATTAACATATGGATCAAGTATGTTTTCTTTTACCTCTTTCTTCATTTTTTCTAAATGTTTTATAAATATTTACTTTGTTTTTATGTTTATCTTGTCTTAGGCACTTATACGATGAGATGGATAAAACTGGAACTGCCAAACCAGTTCAGTTTGGAAATTTTGAGATGATACGTCCATCAAAGGTTGCTTTGAAAGAAGGACCTCAATACATTTCAAAACTGTTAGGTATGATAGAGTTGGGGCAAATCATATTGATCCCATACAACCCAAGGTAATAATTTTTTAATTTTTTTAGTATTCAATTTCAAGTTATGTAATCCAGATTTTTATTACCCTTTCTTTCTTATTTAGCTTTCACTGGGTGCTTCTTGCAATTGACATAGTACGACGCACGATATATTATCTGGATCCTCAGGGGAATAATCCTACTGATGAGTTGATGCAATTGTTAATCAGTTAAGTTATAGTTGTTTTCTCTTTATTTTAACATTGGGTTTATTGTTGCATTATTTATATGATATCCAATTATAATTTTTTGTAGGGGAATTAGAGTGTATCAATCTTTACATTCTAATAATAAGAGCGGTAGTGTGACTTGGGTATCTGTGAAGGTACAAAGTTATGATATATATATATATATTTTTGTGATATGCAACAATGAGAATATTTAGAATATGTCTAAATGAACTAATATTGATATGATAATTCTTTTTTATAGTGTCCAATGCAGCCTGAAAGTTTTGAATGCGGTTATTATGTGATGAAATACATGCAGCAAATTGTAACAAATGTGAACATTCTAAAAGACAATGTAAGTTAACAATAGTTAAGTTTTATCACTAGTCAATTAAGACATCTTACTGTTTAAAATTCTAACTTATAAATATTTTAAAGTTCAAGGGGATTAATGAGTACACTCTGGAAGATATAACGCAACTCCGTGATGATTGGGCAATATATGTTGCACATATAATCACACAGTATAATGAAGAGGTAATTACAAGGACATGTTTTACAGAGGTGATTATTACTTCCTATTTTTTCACTTTAATTCATGACATATTGGAAATCTTCTATTCTTACAGAATACAAATGACAAGGACAACATAGCTATTGTTCGTTGAGTTAATGAAGTAGTATGGTATTTCTCTTTTCTGTAAATTAATACATTCTTGTTTCTACTTTTAGCTTAGAATTTTTCCCCAGATTTTTTACTTCAGTGAAAGCAATATGAATCATATCTTTTATTTCAGTTTTATGCCCTGATGGGTTTAATTTGGTGGGTTAATTTGTTTTATTTGTGAGTTTGCTAGTGGGTAAGATTGCTTTGAGACTTGAAAGTTAAAACAATCATGATGTAAAATATTCTATTAACAGTGTCTCGATGTTCTCTATGTCAGACATGAACTTGGAGATAGTTTTTTACCTGATGAAGTTTTGCCATGTTCTGATTGATACTTGTTGAAACCTTTGGGGGATATGGCACCTGTCATCTGATGTGCTTTGAGGTGCAGCATGAATGCTATGGAAGCAGTATTTGATATATTGAGATCTAACATGTTTATCTCATCTATTTTTATGGCAATTACCTGGAATGTTACATTCTAGTACATTTTGAGCTTTGAACTTTTAGTTCCAGGAATTCCATAATGAACAACTATCTTGTCATCTTGATTTGCTTCCTGCATTTGGAAACAGTATTAGATCATGTCATCTGATAAACTTCATCTGGTTCATGAGATCCTTTTATTTCAGTTTTATGTCCGTCTATATATATATATATATGTGTGTGTGTGTGTGTGTGTGTGTTATTGATTTGTTTGTTTTGGTGATTATGTAGCGGTATGAAAGATACAACTTGTTATTATGGATGCCATTTGGTTTTTATATGCATGCTCTTAGGTTGTTGGTATGGTTATTGTCAATAAGTGCTTTATGTGACAAAAATTAGATTAGGGTTATATTTTGTATTTTTATTTGGATGTATTTAATGTTATTATGCGTCGTGACGCCAGCCCTTTTTTGCTTGGCACAATCTCGTCCGGACACGTGGCAAGGCGGCTGAAAAATTTCGTCTCGTTGAATTTTTGACACGTGGCATGCGGCGCACGTTAGAAAAGTCAAACTAGTCAAACTTTGACTTGTTGACCTGGTGCATGTTAGCAGCCTCCGGCGCACGTTAGAGGTTGGGACGCCAAGGGTTTTGATGTCGGGACGCGCCAAAATTACCAAAATACCCTTTTTGCCAAATTTTACAGTTTTGCTCCAAATCACCTCCAGAATGTCCTGAAACTTTATTTATCTACAAAATAACACAAAACACATCAAAATATTCACAAAACTCAAGAAACTATACAAAATATTAAGTTAAATGAGTGGGAAATAGTGATAGTTTTTCCACGTATCACACCCCCAAACCTAACATTTTGCTAGTCCTCGAGCAAAATAAAATAACGTAATAAAATTTAACTAAGCCACTTTCGTAGGGATCACGGTTGCATTTAGCATATGCAACAAGCCTTTAAACCCCTAGGTGTCCCTAGTGGACGAGTTGTAGTCTCGTGAGGGTTTACAACAATGATACCAACAAACATTTTATAAAAGTAAAAAGGTAGTGAAACTAATGCACACAAAAACAAAAAGACAAGAGAAAAGAGAATAAAGAATTTAGTGACTAATCAGGTGAAATTTCTACTCCAAGTTACTAGATGTTTGTTTCTTTCTAAATTACTGAATAAGTAAATTCTTCGATCATTTTTACCATTCTTCATATACACAGCCAACAAAATATAATCAACTCATTTTTGCCCACAACAGTCATAAGTGCAGTTTGATAAGAGAGTAATATTTTTGTCCTAAAGTTTTATCAGATTTCACATCTTTTTGTAGTAATGGAATAAATTTTCTGATTTTTCTGATTTTTTCTTTGATTTTTTTCTCTATTTTTTTATTTATATACAATATCTTCCATCTATGTAACGAGCTTTGGGCCGGTGGCTCCCAAACCAGTTGGCCTTAGGGCACCAGATGTTAAGACACCTCTACGGACTTAATTACTCAGACTTCAGATATATATATATTTTTCTGTCATCTTTTTGATCCATGTAGCGAGTGTTGGGACAGTGACTTCCAAACTAGTTGGTTTTAGGGCACTAGATGTTAAAACACCCTTACAGACTTAATAACTCGGATCTCAGATTTTTTTTTTTTATTACATCACTTTTTGAGATGATTCCTCCAAATGAACTAGAGCACTAGATATTACAAACTTTTCAATTATAACTCATGTCTGTATGCTACTATGCGTGTTGATAATATCTATCAATTGAGTATATGAAGATCCATTTTAGTCAGTTTAATGGAGAATTTATAAATTAAATAATTCAAAAGAAAATAAACAAAAATTAATTTGTTTCAAAAAATGGGTTTGAAATACGTATCAGGAGTGAAAATTCCTTACACAGCTATTTCTTACCAATTCACCTTTTAGTCAACATAAAAACAAAACCATAAACATAAAGAAATAACTTCTACTGGTCATATAACTATGGTTCACATGTGGGTTTTAGGAGTGTAAACAAAGGCTCTCGCTGACGAAGGATTATTCACAACTAGGACTCCCCACTCAAGTGTTCAAGCGACCAAGTGAACGCACCTATTTTATACCTTATGGTACGTGCCAACGAGTTATGGTGTGTGACTAACTGTCGAATGGACTTCCCGTTGTAGATTCCCCAGAGGGAGGGAGCGAGGCTCTCTTAAGTACCTAAGCCTCTTAGGCTCTTATCGCTTGGTGACAGGAATAAACAACGAGTCCCTCCAAACTAGTCTATCACAACAAGCTACAGGTGAACGATTATCTAGGTGCCTTCACAGATTTTCCTTATAGAGAGGTAGTGAGTGAAGGAAGACACCAAACCATCACCTAGCTTTAAATATGCCTTTGTTTTTGAAAATTTTTTAATTTTTTTTTTTAATTTTTTAATTTATTTTTTAATTTTTTTTTGTATTTTTCGAAAACAATTTTGGACAAAAGATAAAAACACAATACAAACAAGTACTATTAACTATTCCTCACCCCCAAACCTAAATGAGACATTGTCCCCAATGTCTTAAACAGTAGAAGAAAAGTTTAGAAGATAGTACATGGTTAGCTGAATTACTACAAGAAAATTAAAGGTTAAGATCCAGATTAATCCGACGCCTCTTACCACGATCGTCCTCGGACCAATTTATCTTTGAAAGGATAGGGTCAACTTGTGGTTCATAGGCTATGAGTTGGTCTATTAGATCTGGAGCAGACCTGGCAGTAAAGAGGAGTTCTTTCATAGGTTTTGGTACGAACCCATTTCTCCAGGCATCATCAAGAAACACACAAAGAAAATCATAAAATCCATCAACGTTGAGCAGCCCAATTGGTTTTTGGTGTATGTTCAGGTTCGCCCAAGATAGTACTATAAAAATTTCCTCCAATGTACCCAAGCCACCTGGCAAAGCAATAAAAGCATCGAAACGGTTAATCATTTCCACTAGTCGTTCAGACATACCTGGCACGATCAGTTCCTCTCCGTTTGATGATTCAATAAGATTTGCTTCTGCCAAGGGTTTTGGGATGATTCCCAAAACATGACTGCCTCCTTCCTGTACGGCCTTTGAAACGATCCCCATTAGTCCAAGATTGCCTCCGCCATATACTAAGTGTATATTTCTTGCAGCTAAGACTCGACCCAATTCTTGTGTTGCTTCTACGTATTGTGGTTTAGTACCAACACTACTACCACAAAACAGACAGATGTTTTCAACTCGTCTTCTTGAAGTGGCTTCCATGTTTTACTCTGGATGTCTTCAAAAGTGCAATGATAAGTTGAATTATAGTACCTGAAAATGGTGAGTAAAAATAGCACAAGTATCTTACAAAGGACGATTAATAACAAAATAGTAAAATAAATCGTGATAGTAAAAAAGGTCTGGATCCTGTCGGAGAAAACAACAAAACAAACCAATTATTAGAAAAAGACAAAGAGATATAATATGTACAAGAAAAGTAGTGGCTTGATTGACATCTATGCGTCAGGAACAAGCTTCCATCCAATTTTCTTATAAATTGGCAAACATGGTCTTTTTGAGTCAGATTCCCAATACTTAACTGTTGTCTTTCTTTTTAGAATTGTGTGTGTAATTTATGAATGGCTATATGAACATATCCACTGGGATGCGTCTCAAGAGTCGAAGATATATCATCTACAGACTCCTTACTCAAGCCATCCCTAATGAATTTAATTTTATCTTCACGATTATCAGACACCATTCCTAAAGAACGACAACGAGTATTGCAATTCCAGCGTGCACATTTGAAACAAACACCCATTTGCTTAGCTCTACGTTTCTTTGCATAGGTGCTTCTTCCAAAACCAGATAGATGTTAACTAAAAGAGTCAGAAGACTCACCTGCAAATCTGACCCGTGCTTCAATAATCCAACGAATGTCAGTAGGAATACCTTTTATCATCAGTAGCCTTATCCGTTCCAAGCGAGTTTTGTAAACTTTCATCAGAGATTTTTGAGGGAGAGAAGGAAATTGCTTATGAAGACTTGCGAGAGCTTCTTCCATCTTGAAATGTCTTAATCTGCAAAAACTAAACACACAAAATTAAATCATATCAAATCACAATATATACACAAATTGCATGGGTTGCCTCTCTGTGAGCGCTAAGTTTTAAGTTGTCAGCTAGACGTGATTGCCTGAACGTTATGCTGGATCTGAAAGTGTGACACTTTCTTTTTTTCACTCCAACGGTTCTCCCCAGTAGTGCTTGACAAGCTGACTGTTAACTTTGAATGTGTTGTTGGTCTTGGGATCCAGTAACTCTACAGCTCCATATTGTAAAACCGGAGTGATCACAAATGGACCTGACCACCTTGATTTCAACTTTCCAGGGAAAAGTTTCAACCTCGAGTTGTACAACAACACCTGTTGCCTTGGTTTCAATTGTCTGTGCACTATTTTTAGGTCATGCTATTTCTTGGTCTTTTCCTTGTACAATTTGGCATTCTCATAAGCTTGTAGGTGAAATTCCTCCAATTCATTGAGTTGGTGAAGTCTTTTCTTTCCTCCAGCTTTTGGATCAAAATTCAACTTCTTCAGTGCCCAGTACGCCTTGTGTTCAAGCTCAACTGGCAGATGGCATGCTTTCCCAAACACCAATTGATATGGGGATATACCAATGGGTGTCTTGTAAGCTGTCCGGTAGGCCTATAATGCATCATCTAGTTTTGTTGACCAGTCCCTCTGTAGGACACAGAATCTGACGACGCTTGCTCCGGGCTCGCGGCCCGGTCGGGAGTACAGAGTAGCCCGCGGGGGATTAAACCGGAGAAATAAAATGGAGTCGCCACCCGGTGTGAACCGGGAAAAATGATTTAAGGCCGCACTCACCCCTCGCAAGGGAATACCTCAAACCGTTGGGTTCGGAGTGGTCCCTTACTTATGCCACTTGTAATGAACGGATTTGTGCAATAATTTAACCAAGTCTACACAACATACATGTCTGAGATTAACCTAGATCTAATTCACGTTCATAAAGGTAAACATACAATATCACACAACGAACATGTTACATTATCAAACATGAAAACTAAATAACAACCTAAAGAAACATAGATAAAACTCCTATTGCGAAGTAAATAACTATAACATACATATGGAAATAACATACTAACAACCTAATCATGCTTAAGGAATAAACAACATACTAGCAACCTAATCATGCTCAAATACAAGGTTTGGATGAAATGAAATACGTGTGTCTCTCAAGTGATACGTGGCATTGTATCTCGAGTGCAAACCGCAATACCGTCCATTCGGATTCGGCTACGGAATTTACGTCCGAGTTTCCATCCGATATACCACAAGAGAGAACACATATTCCGTTCACCCAGAATCACATCATGCACCAATTCACAATAATCATGCGAAATAAAACAATAAAATAACTAAAAATAAAGGATAATAAATAAAAGGGTGCCCTAAGGTCTTACCTTTTAAGTCGCTTTCCGGGAGTGCGTTCCACGGTGTCGGAAGGGTTATCATTTCCACTATTTTCACTGGTCCGCTGTTTTAGCTGTTTCCGCTGTTTTGTCTATTTCAGGGACTCGGTTTCTTCACTGTTTTGGAATGATTTTGCTGCTGGTTTCGGGGACTATTTTAGGGTCGGTTTTTGGGGTTATTTTGCTACTGTTTTGGGGTTGGTTCGGGGACTGTTTTGGACTGGTTATTTTCTGTTTATTGCTCACGTATGGAGCTTGTTTTGTCTTCGGTTTTGGGTTAGTTGGTTCACGCTGAAGTGTCACACTGCTGGTGTTATTTTCTCTTCTTTTTGGCCTCTGTTTGCTCGGTTTTTGTTGATTGAAGGACACTGTTGTTCACGTGGAGGGCTTGGCTTTGTCGGTTAGGGGTTGCTATGTTTCGGCTAAGGGACTTTGTTGAAGGGTTTATTCATTTGTTTGTGAGCCGTCAGTGGAGGGCTGTGAGAATGGTGTGTTTTAACGATGAATGGGCTGCTGATTTGCTATTTATTTAGTCGGCTGTGGGGGGGCTACTTTTATTTGTTTGGCTGTTTGGATTTGTGTCTGGTGAAGAGAGAAGGGAGCAGTTTAGTCGGTCAGAGGGTTGCTTGGCTTATGCATGTGGTGCTGGAGAGAGAGAGGATCTGGGCTGCTGCGTGAGGGGTGCTTTTGTTTGTTGGAATTGGGACGTCGAGCGCTTGCTGAGTGAGTGAGGGTTGAGCTGCGGTTCACGTGAAGGGGCCGAGTGGTTGAAGGGCTTGTACGTGCATGATGAATGGGTAGTGATGTGCATGGTGAAGGTCAGTAGGCTGTGTGGGTTGCTAAGTGGCTGCAGATCATGGCTTAAAGGGGCAGTGATGTAAGTTTGTGATTTATGAACTCCCCAAAATGGTGTCTGTCCCCCCTTTGGTGCGTGAATATGATGATCAGTTTTAAGGTTGCAGTGGCTGTGTGAGGCTTTGTTGGATGGAGTGAATTCTTGGCTAGTGAAGGGCTGATCAACGTGAGTTAGGGTTGCATTTGTGGCAGTTTGTTACATGGAGGATGATGGGTAGTGTGAGAGGGATCTTGGCGTGAATGGCTGTCATGGGTGTTTCATGGAGGGGGTGCTATTTGTGCGTGTGAGAGTGATCGGTCAGATGGCTGGTGACGTTGAATCCAAGAGGCTCTCGGCGTGATATGGCTTTCATTGATTTTTTTCAGTTAATGCCGAGAGAGGAGAGGGAGGGATGCGTGAGCAGTTTTGGGTTTCAGTTGGTGAAGGGCTCGGCTGTGATAAAGATCCAGTTGAGGGGCTGCTATGTGGATGATCTCCAAGGTGTGTCCAAGGTGCGTGCCTGTAGTGAGCTGTGCGTGAATAATCGAGATGATAGGGCGTGAATGAGGGAGATAATCGAGAAGATTGGGAGGATGATTGAGGCAAATAATGGAGTTAATTCGGTGATGGGAGGCCTGAAAACGTGTGGGGTTTATGACAATTTGTAAAGGAAGAAATGGTGTTTGTGGGCATGGTGGTTTTGGTTTTTTTGTTGTTTTGTATGTGGCTTTTGTTGGTGGTTTCATAAGTGAGGGTATGGGTTTTGGTTATTATTTTTGTTATTCACGTGTGATGCATGGCTTTAGGGTATGGGTTTTGTTGGTTTGTTGTTTGGTGAGATGCATGAGTGGGGTTTTGGAATATTGGTGGGGGCATGGGAGAAAGTTAGTGGAGTGTGGGGTATTTGTTTTGGCATGGAATTGTTATGGAAAATGAGTGGCTTTCACGTGGGGTTTAGAATGGAGGATAGGTGTTTGTTTGGTTGTATGGTAATTGGGGCGTGAGGTATGGTATTTTTGTGAACCGGACCGAGGATAAATTTTGAACAAATACTCAACGAGCAAACCCGAGGTAAAACGAGTGAACAAAAATCCAACAAAACGTCAATTCTGACTTTTCCCTTCTGACGACACGCTTTTGCGACTTCCGCAACTAAAAAAGGTAGTGCCTCCATCGGAGGCTCATCATCGGGCTGGTATGCAAAAATGCAATGCCTACACCCTCCTTGTTGATCCAACAGTTCTCTCCAAGATTCTTTTGATTTCTCTGTTTCAAACTTCAACTTGCCCATTTGACTATGGATGGTAGGCTGTGGTAACCTTGTGAGTAACTCCGTATTTGGATAGGAGTGCATCAAAATATCTGTTGCAGAAATGAGAGCCACCATCACTGATGATTGCACGAGGTGTTCCGAACCGAGTGAAAATATTCTTTTTCAAGAATTTGATCACCACTTTTGAATCATTGGATGGTAGTGCAATTGCTTCAACCCATTTTGAGACGTAGTCTACAGCAACCAAGATGTACAGGTTTCCGAATGATGGAACAAAGGGTCCCATGAAATCAATTCCCCAGACATCGAATATCTCCACTTCCAGAATATTTTACAACGGTCCTTCATTTCTCCTCGAAATTTCCCCATTCTCTGACATTGTCACATTGAAGAACAAACAAGTGAGCATCTTTAAAAAGAGTAGGCCAGAACAAACCTGATTGAAGGACTTTAGCTGCAGTTTTATTCCCGCTGAAGTGTCCGCCGTATGGTGATGAATGACAGTGCTACAAAACACTGTTGACTTCTTCCTGTGGAACACATCGTCTCAGTAATTGATCAGCACATCGTTTGAACAGGTATGGCTCATCCCAAATATAATGTTGACTTCTTTGAAGAATTTCTTCCGTTGCTGAGTTGTCCATTCCAACAGCCATTTTCCTGATACTATGTAGTTGACATAGTCAGCATACCAAGAGACTTCCTGTTGTTTTATGGCAAACAACTATTCATCTGGAAAAGTTTCTTTAATTGATAGTTCTTTGCCAGCTGTTTCTCCATTCTCGAGCCTCGATAGATGATCTGCCACTTGGTTTTCTGTTCCTTTCCTGTCTCTGATCTCCACATCGAATTCTTGCAGAAGAAGTATCCATGGATCAATCTGGGTTTGGCATCTTTCTTTTGATAAGGTATTTGATTGCTGAATGATCTGTGTAGACCACCACTTGGGACCCAACAGATAAGAGTGAAATTTTTCAAAAGCGAACACAACTGCAAGTAACTCCTTTTCAGTGGTTGTGTAGTTGAGTTGAGCTTCATTCAAGTTTTGCTGGAGTAGTAAATGGTGTGGAATATCTTTGCTTTGCGTTGTCCCAAAACTGCACCTACAGCAAAATCACTAGCATCACACATTACCTCAATGGAAAGGTCCAATCTGGTGCTACTATGATGGGGGCAGAAACCAGCTTCTGTTTTAAGATCTCAAAAGCTTCCTGGCATTCTTTGGTGAAGTTGAAAGACACACATTTTTCCAGAAGATTGCAAAGAGGTTTTGCAATTTTGGAAAAGTCTTTGATAAATCTCCTGTAAAAACCTGTATGTCCAAGAAAACTCCGAATTCCTTTGACTGATGTTGGTGGAGGTAGTTTTTCAATTGTCTCTATCTTTGCTTTGTCTACCTCGATTCCCTTTTGTGAGATCCGGTGTCCAAGAACTATGCCTTCCTGCACCATAAAATGGCATTTCTCCCAGTTGAGTATCAGATTTGTATCTTCACACCTTTGTAACACCTGTTCCAGATTTTGCAAACAATGATCAAAAGAATCTCCAAACACAGAAAAGTCATCCATGAAAACCTCCATACTCTGCTCTAGCATGTCTGAGAAGATGGCTATCATACAACGCTGAAATGTAGCAGGGGCATTACATAATCCAAATGGCATCCTGCGGAAAGCAAAAGTACCATAGGGACATGTAAATGTGGTTTTCTCCTGATCTTCTGGGGCGATGACAATCTGATTATACCCTGAATATCCATCCAGAAAGCAATAGAACTCATGTCCGGCCAATTTGTCCAGCATCTGATCAATGAATGGTAGCGGAAAATGATCATTCCTCGTGGCATTGTTCAGCTTCCTGTAGTCCATACATACTCTCCATCCAGTCACCGTTCTTGTTGGGATTAGCTCATTCTTTTCATTGGTAACCACAGTAATTCCTCCTTTCTTCGGCACACACTGCATATGACTTACCCAACTGCTCTCTGAGATAGGGTAGATGATGCCAGCATCCAACCATTTGATGATTTATTTCTTCACAACTTCCTTCATGATTGGATTGAGTCTCCGTTGATGTTCTACTGTGGGTTTGTACTCATCGTTCATCAGGATCTTGTGCATGTAGAATGATGGACTAATGCCTCGAATGTCTGCTATAGTCCAGCCAATGGCTTTCTTATGCTCTCGTAACACTCTCAATAACTTTTATTCCTGCTCCAATGTTAGAGAAGATGAAATAATAATAGGTAATTCAGAAGATTTTCCAAGAAATGCATACCTGAGATGACTCTGAAGTAACTTCAACCCCAACTGTGGTGGTTCTTCAATTGAAGGCTTGATCCGATATTTCTTTAGTAGTTCCAAACTTTCAATTGGTTGTGTCACTTTGAAACGAAATGGCTTGTCAAGATAGTTGATACATTCCAGAATTTCAGAATCTAATTCAGTGTCAGTCATGTTGGTGATACAAGCTTCAAGTTTGTCTGTGGGAATTGTATCAGTATCATGAATAATACTATCAACAACATCAATTCTGAAACATTCTTCCTCTTTTTCTTCACTCGGGAATTTCATAGCTTTGAAAACATTGAAGGTAACTTCTTGGTCTTGAACTTTTCATGGTCAATTCTCCTTTTTGTACATCAATCACTGTTCGACCTGTTGCTAAGAATGGTCTCCCAAGAATGATTGGCACATCTTTGTCTTCATCCATGTCAAGGATAATGAAGTCTGCTGGGAGAATGAGTTTATCAACTTTAACCAGCACATCTTCAACAACTCCTCTTGGAAATGCGAGCGTTCTATCAGCAAGTTGTAGTGAAACTGAGGTAGGCATTGCTTCTCCAATTTGCAGTTTCCTGTAAATGGAAAAAGGCATTAAATTAACACTTGCACCTAAATCACATAAAGCCTTACCGAAGTTATGTTCTCCTATGATGCAAGGAATGGTGAAACTTCCAGGATCCTTCAACTTTGGGGGAAGTTTTCTCTGAATGATGGCGCTGCATTCTTCTGATAATGCTACTGTCTCATAATTCCCAATCTTCTCCGTTTTCGTGAAAGAATGTCTTTCATGAATTTAGTATAACTGGGCATTTGTTCCAAAGCTTCTGCAAAAGGGATGTTAATGTGCAGCTTTTTGAAAACCTCCAAGAATCGAGCAAACTGCTTGTCCAGTTTGCTTTTCTGAAGACGCTGAGGAAAAAGTGGAGGTGGAGTGATCTGTTCTTTTTCCTTTGCTTCTTTTTCATTTCTTTCTTTTCCTCCATCTGTTTCTTTGCTTCTTTTGGAATATCTTCAACGGTTGCCTTGATTCCAACATCTTTGTTGATTTCAGTACCACTTTTCAAGGTGATGGCTTGACATTGCTCCTTCCCTCGGTTCCTCGATTTGGTTCTGTATTGCTGGGAAGATTTCCTGGTGGTCTGTAACTCTGAGCATTGGCTAGTTGTCCAATTTGATTCTCCAGTGCTTTGATGGAAGCAGATTGGTTTTGAAACATAGCATCATATGCTGCTTGTTGCTTTTTGAACATCTCTGCAAGCCAATCTTTCATTTCTGGGTCTTTTTCAAACTCTGGCTTTTGTTCTGTTGCTGGAATCCAGGTGGTGGATAGTTCTTTTGCCCTGAATTTGTGCTCCATGAGAAATGGGGATGATTCCTCCACCCTGGATTGTAGGTATTGGAATATGGATTATTCCCCTGTCTGTTGAAATTGTTGACATAATTCATCGTTTCTTCATGTTGATTTTTTCTGGTGCTTCTCCATATGGTGAATTTGTGGTTCCAATGTTGCTTTGCATGCCGAGAGTCTCCATGAATTTGCATATTTGATCCAGTTTGGCACTGACTGCTGTATTGGCTCCAACTTCATAAATTCCAGCAATTCGTTGAATCATGCTCCTTTCTGTTGGCCACAATGAATTGTTGTTGGCCATTTCTTCGATTAGGTCCCAGCTTGTTCTTCTCCTTTTGCCATTAATGCTCCTCCAGCAGCAGCATCAATTGTGGTTCTCATTATTCCAGAAAGTCCATTATAGAATGTTTGGACTTGAAGCCATTTTGGAATCTCATGTGAGGACATTTCCGAGCAAATCTTTGTACCTTTCCCAAGCTTCGTAGAGAGTTTCTGATTCTTGTTGTACAAATGATGTGATGTCATTCCTTAGTTTTCCAGTTCTGGCTGGTGGAAAGTACTTTGCAAGAAATTGTGGTGGCTAAAGTTTTCCATGTTCTGATAGAACCTGCTGGAAGTGAATGTAGCCAAGCTTTAGCTCTGTCCTTCAAGGAGTATGGAAAAAACACGCAGTCTCATTACTTCTTCAGCTTCTCGGTTGTAATTGAAAGTGCTGCAAACTTCCAGGAAGTTGCTGATGTGGGTATTAGGATCTTCAGTTGCTTTTCCCCAAATTGCACTGATTGCTGAATCATCTGAATGCAAGTTTTGATGTCACCTGCATTCGCTGGTAAAGGAGGAAGTACAAGACATGAAATGAGGCATCAACCACCGGAATGGTTCTGTCTCGAATGGGAATTGGTGGTGCAATTTCCAAAGGTTCAGGTTCCATGTTAACAATTGCTTCTTGGCCTTGTCTCATTTCCCTTCTCAACTGTCTGATGGTTCTTTCAATTTCTGGGTCAAACGGTCGTAGTTCAAAGCCTCTGGTTCGTCTCATTAAGATTCTGATAACCTGAAACACAATAAAACGAAAACAATAAGTAAAAAGAAAATTAATACAAGTAACGTATCTAACCCCTAAACTAATAGTAAAAGATAAAGAAGTCCCCGGCAACGGCGCCAAAAACTTGACCGGCGTAATCGCACACGTATAACGCAAGCGCACGTATCGTTCAAGTAGTATAAAAAATATCGATCCCACGAGGACTTAATATCTATTCTATTAATTTTATGAGGTCAAGTGATTACTAATATCTAACAAGTTGTTTGAAAGGATAATGATGATTCTAATTTAAAACAAGTAAAAGAAATTGAGAGTAGATTAATGAGAATTAAAAATTATCTAGGGTTGTGAATTCTTCCAATATTAATTAAAAGATGAAGTAGTTAAATCATAGTTGGGTAAATATTGATTTATTAATCTGGAATATTAAATTATGTAAAAGCCTCTTCCAATGGTCATTTACAAATACCTAGTTTAATTCAATTGAATCATATGTATATGTCAACCAAATTACCTAGATTCATTAAGTTTGAATTCCAATTATGATTACCTCCGCCCAACAGGTATATTCCTATCCTATAAGGAAATCTATTAAAGGTTTATCTATCCTTAAAGAAGATCGTGGGTTGTTGAGTATAAGGTCTTTAAACTTAAAGTCCCTATGTCTAGTTCATTTTAGGTTTATCTATTCAATTTTATTAGTGATCAGTTAATAAAAAGGCATTAAGATTATGACTCAACAAATAACTCTTTAATTACCCAAACTATAATCTAATCCTTTTTAAAACCGGTGATATTAGATTTTATCACAATCCCTAGATATTTAATTTAGTTACAACACATAGCTAAAGCTGATATAAACTTAAAAGACATAAAATGAAATTACTGAAAAGTAATAAAAAGAAATGCTAAGGTAAAAGGAATTAAAATCTACTATTCACTATTTAGATATCTCCCATAAAATAATATAATATCTTGTGATATTTTAAATCAACCGTCGGAATGGCGGTATCCTGATTAAGTCAAATTCAAATATACCAGCCATAAGGCGGAACGAAATATAAACTTAAACCAACCGTCCAGTATGGCGGTATCCTCATTAAGTCAGGTTTAACCAATTTAAATTGAATAACCAACCGTCCGGAATGGCGGTATCCTTTATTAATTCAGGTTTTAAATAGTTTATATATTTTTTTAAGGGAGATTAATCTAAATAGCAAAAGTAAAAGAATTACATTTTTACCTCAGCATGAAGAAGTTAGCTCCTCATGGATGAATGAAAACTACTATTTATAGAAGAGAATTACTACTACAACGTAAATAAAACTGAATAAAAGAAACTAAAGAAGAGAACTCTCAATTTATTTATAAGGATTTCAGAGGATGAGGTACATTTGAAACTGAAAATTCGCTCTGAATTTATTGGCCCGAATAAGCCTCTGGCGTAGCGACGCCAAGGGCTTTGGCGTCGTGATGCCAGCCCCTTTTTACTTGGCACAATCTCGTCCGGACACGTGGCAAGGCGGCTGAAAAATTTCGGCTTGTTGAATTTTTGACACGTGGCATGCGGCGCACGTTAGTAAAGTCAAACTGGTCAAACTTTGACTTGTTAACCTGGTGCATGTTAGCAGCCTCCGGCGCACGTTAGAGGTTGGGACCCCAAGGGTTTCGGTGTCGGGACGCGCCAAAATTACCAAAATACCCTTTTTGCCAAATTTCACAGTTTTGCTCCAAATCACCTCCAGAATGTCCTGAAACTTTATTTATCTACAAAATAACACAAAACACATCAAAATATTCACAAAACTCAAGAAACTATACAAAATATTAAGTTATATGAGTGGGAAATAGTGATAGTTTTTCCACTCATCAGTCAACCGAGATAACACCTCAACACCATTCACGATATAAATATCACAAATCCCATAGTTATGGGGTTGGGCGAAAAAAGGAAAAATATCATTAATTACAAGAAAAAACCTTTATTACAAATCATGAAGAGTTAAGTATGGGGAGAACGACTCTAATTAAAAAGGGATTTTCCACATTTACAGGACAAATCATCTATTGGACACCATGAAGCATAGCCCATACGAGTGCTGGTACATAAAATCTCTTATGAGGCTCTATTACAATAGGTAAAGCCCATGACTTTCCTCATATTTCACTTTAGATAACACTTTTACTGCATTTATGAATGACGTTGTAACATCCAGAAATTCAGAAACTCTTTCCGAAGAATTTTGTATTGCAGATCGGGTCTCAAATGAGACTATATCGGAGAAAAAGAGTTAAGTGTTGAAATATAGCTCGAAATATTTTAAAATAGAGATTTGATGTATTGGAAATCGGTGACATGAAAGAACCGCTTACGCGATTTATGTATATTATTCTATACGGGAAAAGTTTCTTGTTTCAGCTATAAAGATAGAAAAAAAACTCCGTTTGAGCTGCGTTTTGAACCATCAGATTCATTTTTCTGAGACGAACAACGTTCGTGTTGAACACTTTTCTAAATTTAGAGCAGAAGGGCCTCAAATCTACATATTTCCGAAGAAGGACAAGGTTAATGACTTAATTGCAATTTCGCAGGGTCAAAACGTAATTTCCAAAAATATTTCTATAAATACCATGAAGTTTTCAAAAATTGAAAAAAATGGCATTAGCTTTCAACTCCTCTCAACAGACCCCTCTTATTCCTTTTGGCGATTCGGGGCAGTAGCTCACCGGTCAGCCTTCTATCCATGGTCGGCCGTCGCGACTGTACCAGGTGGGTAGTCCGGCCACCCTGCGTCCAACGGTGGATGGCGGTGATGGCAGAAACGCCGGCAACGGCGAAAAAAAAGAGAGAGACTCGAGCTTGGGTTTTCTGATCCCGGCTCGTCGCTTTGTTTCACGGCCTGAGCCACAAGCAAATCGAAGCTCTCGGAGAGTACTATAAGATGGCAGTGATGATTTTTCCGATCCATGCTCGGTTGCACGCAAAACGAGGAGAAAAAGCTGTGATGAACAGTAACATTGAATGAACATTAGCTCCGATCAAAATTCCATCAATTCCAACGCGTTTTGTGGGATCGTTTGGAGTCCGTATATGACCTCGAATTCTTGGTAAGAGCTCTCAATAAAATGTCGCTAATTTCTATTTTTTTCGCTAAATATTCAGTTGTTTGAGCATAAATATATTGAATATGTGTATAGGGTAGAATCCGAGAGAAATCAGAGCGAATATGATCAATCCAATAAGTAAAGAGAGTTTTCGGTAAAGTCGGGTTTCTCATGTATTTGCTTTGATGAACGTAATTAAGGAAATGACTTAATTATTGTGAAACAATAGTATTTGAGTAATTCCAGAGAGGTTTGGATGGCTAGGATCATTCCGTAACATTTTCTGTAACTTTTCGGAAGATTTTTTGGAAATGCATAATTTGCATATTTGAGCTACAGTATTGACATAGATCGATGTATAATGATGTTATATGAGTATTGGATGTTTTATGAGAAAAGAAACAGAAATCACTGAAAACATATATAATTTGGGTTTTCTTGGAAAGTAGGGGAGTTTATGTTCTAAGTAAGTTTCTATGATTAACGACCTTAATCGTCCGTATTTTGTGTTACAAATGGAGAAAGAGAGAGAAAGAATAGCATGGACCCCAGGTAAGTACCTCACTATGATCTTGCCAAGGTATGATAGCTAAATGTATATTTATATATGAGTAGATATGAGTATAGATTTCATATTTGCAGAAATATGTAGCAGTAGTTATGGAGTTGTAGAAAATATGAAATGAGGGCTTTCAGAGGTACTGTCAATAAGATTCGTAAATGAGCATATATAGAAACCGATTTTCTAAAAGTATGCACAATGTTGGGTTTCCAGATAGCAAGCTAGTATCAGCATGAAAATTTTAGCACAAGCTGTCGTTACATTTTTATAGTTAAACGTATCTCCTAGTAGAACGCGTTTTCAGTACACGAGATGTAAAAGTTTTGTAAAGAGTTTTAACGAGGTTTCCAGACTTCAGTTTAGTCCTAGTCTGAGTGTGGAACCAATGTATGAAATGTATTGATATGTTTAATGACACGTTCGAGCATTTTCTATATAGATGCATTTGTTAAAATGGGGTACGGGTCCATTTTATATGTATTGGATGAGTGAGATGTCACCAGCTCGTAATGGAGTGTGATTGACTTTGATGTTGTGTATATGGATTATGTCATTGCATTGCATTGCATTTCATTGCTTGACTTACACGATCATAGGGTTGATATAATGATGCATATGCATTTTGCATACCCAGAGGGAGACACAGTGCACATTGACAGATATAGACCTAGGACCAGGGGGACGACGATGCGTAACACCCCTGGATCCTAGTTATAGTGAACGAACACTATTATTTAAAGTTTATTTTTATGATGTATTTTACATATCAGACTTATCTTTACGCTGTTAGGGCATTAGTTGATTTCATTATAGTTATTTCATGAAAGAAAATATTTTATACAGTTTTGAGATTCAAAGCATGATTCTTATGTTTTCGAGGCATGGGGGAAAACCCACCTCATTATGTAACTTGATTTAGATATGGAATTGACGGAGAGCACATGTGCACATGTAGAGGACTGAGGGGACATGAGTAGGGATGACAGATGCCCATAGATCCTAGTTTCAGAGCTTGGAGGCTAGCATAGATTCGCACCCCCCAGTTTTAGTTCAGTGGCTTGGAGGATGGCGATATGTAACGCCCCAAGACCACTAGTTTCAGGGACATGAGTGGCATGCTTTGGGGGACGATGATATGTAACGCCCCAAAGTCATGGGTTTTCATTCCTAGCTCTAGTTAGGCGTATTGGGGGACGGCGATACGTAACTTCCCCATGCATCAGGTTTTTAGAGACAGAGACCAGTTTTTCAAAAATAGTTTTCAGAGATCAGTTTCAGAGATAGTTTTCAGAACAGATCTTTCAGATACAGATTTTTCAGAAACAGATTTTCCGAAATGGATTTTCAGAGACAGATTTACAGAAAATGATAGTTTATAAACGAGTTTTCAAGAGAAATAATTTTAAGGGAATCTCAGAGATTTACAGACAGAAAAGGATTTCCAGAAAAGTTTCATAGGAAGAGATTTATTTTCAGACAAGAAAAGAGTTTTCAGAATGATTGGCTTTCTTGAGATATTTTCTTTGATATGGAAATTTAGTGATATCCAGTTCTGATTTGATGAGTAGCATCGTAGTATGCTATGAGTATGTGCCATGTATTAGTTGTGTGATGAGATGCATGATCGATTGTGATATTAATGTAAGGGTTGAGTGTTGGGTGTTTACCATACTTAGAATGCAGTTGTGAGGATTCCAATGAATGGAATCAAGCATCGGTATCTTATACTATATAGAGGTCCGAGGCTTCAGCTCTGTGTTTCAGTAGAAGTTTTACAGCTCATAGATAACTAATGCATATGTTTTAGCTCACGTAATTCATATGAAGTAATTAGCCATAGTTTAAGCTGACTAAACCACCACGGGTTTATGATGGCTTTAGCCACGGGTTTGGGTGGTTTGGTAGGTAATAAGTTAGTTCCAGTTAGTGGAAAATCTGATGTTGTAGTATATAAAGTATAGCTACAGTGCGGAAAAAGAGTATGTACATACGTGGATGAATGCTTCTAGATTGGTGTATGAGAGATGTAAGAATTCCGAAGATGTGACGTTTAGTGTGAAATTGAGAAGATAAGTTCATTATATTATTGCATTCAGTTCAATGAGTAAAGTATCCAGGTATGACATAAGTAAATGGCCATCAGGTAAGGATGTGATTTATAAGTTTGTGTATTTAGATATATCTGATTTCTATTTAAGTTCTTGTTGTCACTTGATATATTTACATAAGACATGAGTACTTACTGAGCTTTATAGCTTACACCCCGGCTGTTTTCTAGTTTTGCAGATTCACATTGGACTTAAAAAGCCAAAATATTTTCCTTGACGTCTTGCAGATAGTGGATCACCCCGATGCAGTCAAGTCAGTCTTGAGTCGTTGTGACCCCGTTTGCCATAATTTAGGCAGACATCTTGGGATATGTCCTTTGTCTTCCCAGAAGATTATAATGATTTTGCCTTTGCCCATTTTCCACATCCCAGAAGCCTTTGGCCAAGCCTTGGCCTTCTAGAATATCGAAGTAAGATGCGCCTTGCGCTTCTTGCCTTATTGCAAACTTTGGCTCTGTCTCCTTGAGAATAGCCATTAACTCTCCAAGAGTTATCTATTGCAATTTAGTACTTCTAAGATCTAAGGATAGATCTATGAAAATCCTTCAATTTCAATATCATACTATAATGATCTAATCCTTAGTTCTGACTAAGAAATTAATGAGTCTATTTGGCAAGCATAATGGATTAAACACTAAAGTTATCATCACATGAATATTCCAAATATCATGTTCTACTATCTGCTTAACTCCGGGCTTAGGCCTAAGATGTTATTTTATCAAATAAAGTAACTTCTTAGTTTTCAGGACTATCCTAAATCATTATTCCCAATTTGAAAATTAAAGTCGTTTAAATACATTTTCACCCATGATTATGTTTTAAACACTAATCTTTCAATTATCATAATTCTAATAGTCCAACTATTTAATCAACGATTTTAGGTACTATTTATTATAATGATTACTATAGTCTAACTATATAATCAAATATACTTTAATTTGTTAAATTCAATTATATTGATTTCTATAATCCAATTATAAAATCAACTATTAATTGAAATTGGTTAATTCAAATAAATTGATTACTATAATCCAATTATATAATCAACTATAAATGAAATAGTTTGAATACAATCTAACTGTTTTATTTAAAACAACGATTAAATATTAGTCCAACTAATATATTAATTTATTTGACGAAATATTTAAAAAGAGCGTGTATGGCAAGTAACTAAACTAATATTGCAAATTTAATACTTGCATCATACTATTTTTCGGTGAACCTCTAACCCTTTGTGGAGTACTCGGGAAACCTTGTTTCCTAGTGGGCTAGGATCCCGTTAAATAACACACAATCTTGACTTTGGCCAACAAATTGTATGATAATTAACTAGGTAGATCTCTAAGATCAATTGGATCCCATCCAATTCTTAGATCCAGTAGGTGGACATCCAAGTCCGAAACATATATCTTATATATGCCAATATATCCAATATATTGCCTAACCTTTTTCCTCTGAATCAACTAAGCCTTGGCTTTGGCACAACAAATTTAGTGATCGTAGTTAAGCGGAACCTATTGACCATGGAAAGCTTCGTAATCAATGTCGATGGACAAGAAGTGATCTTGACTTTGGCCAACAAATCACAACTTGGACAAGACACCAATATGGAACAAAGTCTTCATGATTCTAACACATCCGCGACGGACAAAGGTCTTGACTTTGGCCAACAAACCAATGCCAGTCTTGGATCTTGAGTAAGAATTACTCGATGGAAGGAAAAATGCTTAATATGATGTTTAGGGTTTTTCGCGTGTAATTGGCAACCAATTAATTATCTTTGTTAAGGTCTCATCATCATACACCCTTAAGCATGCATTCTAAACACATAATAAGGTGCGTAAGTAAATAAATATAATAATGATATGCGAATGGATACTTCAACATTATTCATAGAACAAATCTCTCCATTTCCTCTCTCCCGCTAGCACAAGTATTACTTCTACCCGATTACATAACACTTCTAAAGAAACCTCATTTACATTGAGGGGAATAGGTGAGAAGAGATATACATAGAGTCAAGAGGTAATAGGCTGGACACGCAGGTCCAATTAATAAATTCTAAATTTATTACAACAATTTCCAAAATTGCCCTCACCCATCTAATATCCATCTGATATACATTATTCATACATCGCAACCATGTATTCACACAAGCATGTTATCAATCAATCTAATCCAATTAATTAATCTGATAATTAATGACCATCCAATGTTCAAACAATGATTTGATTTTGCGCGAGTCAAACTCGTTTTGCGAATAAGTACTCAAAGTAAGAATTCTTGAATTATACTAAACTATAACATTAAATCCAATTTAATTTGCATTTAATACTGATTCATTTATTTAATTCCAAATTAAATAATTACACTTTTAATGTACCTTTACGACTTAGATTCCAAATCTAATCGTTACGGGTCTCAAAGCCCAATTAACATCCAATGTCAATTTAATTTAAAGTCCAATGGGCTTTCAATTAATTTCTTAAGGCATGGACTTTTGGTCAATATGGGTCGAACCCAAATACCAAAGCCCATTTAAGGAATCACCCTTATTTGCCAAGAAACCAATTTTGGCCCATTAGGCCCAATTAAAATTAAAGGTCCATTAAGTCATAATTAGACTTTATGGATATGGTTTTGGGCCCAATTGGATCCAACCAATTTAGCCTAAACCTAACTTGGTACAACCAAGCCAATCAAGCCCAATTACAACTTTACAAGCCCAATTCCAAATTTAAGCCCAATTAATTTAATTTCAAAATTCCAAATTTCATAATTAAATTAACCAAAGTGTATGCCATAATTAATTACTCAAATTAATATTTCCAAAACACTAATTTACACAATTAATTATGCTCATTTTCATCAACACATGTCCAACACATTTGAATCAAAAATCAATCATTTTACATGCTTCTTCACTCACGGCAATTTGGGATTTCTTTATCCGATTCCGAATTCAATCCAATTAAATCCTAAATCAACATTACCCAATGTTTTCCAACTCATCCAATGATAAAAAAACAAAATATACCATGACTTAGGGCAAGCTATATGTTTCGGCCAAGCCAAACATTTGGGCAAAAATTGATCCAATCAACTTTTCATGAAATTGATCATGCCACAACTTCAATACAACATCATTCAAGCATACTCAATCAATTAATTTTATCAAATCATGCTGAAATTGATTTTACCCAAGTTTTGCCCTAATTTGTTTCATGCTCAAAATGGCTCAAGATACCATTGTTGAGTTTCTATTAAGTCCCAAGGATCAAATCAAACAATGAAACACATGTGAATACTCAACGAAGAATGGCGGAATCATACTTACATTGATCAGTTTTGGATGCGATGAACACAAGCCCTTTGCTCCCTTGATGAAGCTCTCAGCTTTTACCCATTTTGATCCTCCAAGATTCAGTCATCACCTCCATGGGTGCATCTCCAAGCTCCAAGCTTTATTTGATGATTCCATAGTCATGAAATTAGTTCCAGATCACCTTAGGATGACCCTTCATGTGCTAGCATTGGAAAACTTGCCACAAATTTTCCATTTTGCTTGTTCTTGTTCTCGGTAAAAGGAGAACTAAAAAAAAAAAAAGAAATTGGCCCTAGGCCGTGAGATGCAAGAGAGAAGAGGGAGAGAATGAGTTAGTTGGTAAGTTGTGTATCCAATACACTTAATTGATTTCTAAAAAAATTTAATTGATTTCTAAAATCAATAATAAACATAAACAAAATTTGAATTCCAAATCCAAAAAGGTACAAGTCAATAAAACCATCCAACCACCACCATCAATCATGAATAGTGACTGACATCACATCACTCAAAGTGACTAGACATCACATCAATCAAAGTGACTAATGATTTGACGCTAGATGTGACTTGTGGGCCGCACTTAAATTCGCAATGCGAGTGCGCCCGCAAACACTCCCGGGCTCGGGTTCGCTAATTCCAAATTAACGAATTTTCCGTTACGACGAAATTAAAATCTAATTTAATTAAATAACTTTGCCTAGAAAAATTACTATTCTGGTCGCTAGCGAATTAATTCTAAATTAACTCGTTCGCCCAAATTAAAATCTAATTTTAATTCTGCGTCGAAATCCAATTTCGTATAATATATCGAATATATTATTTTATCGATTAATTCCAAATTAATCGTTCTCTCTCTTTTAATAATATTTTATCCCAGATAAAATATCTCCGCAATTAATCCTAGATTAATTTTCTCTCTCTATTAATTAATCCCATATTAATATAGTGTGAGTCATACGTCATCAGTGAATCTTCGGGAAGCGACCCATGAGATCCCCGGATATGTTGGCAGTAAATCTGGTCATCGGACTATCAGAACTTTACAAGACATGGTTGGCTTCTAGCAAAGCACCGTGCCTACCCAATTCTCCAGAAATATTCTTACTAGAATATGTGATCTATATCAGGCGTAATATACGTAGTATTGCGTATTTCGATCCAGCATCGGATGTCACGTGCAAGGCCTACGGCTGGAAATGTGTCTGCCTCGTACGAAGAACAAATCGGATCTCTGGTAACTAGCCTCTATAATCAGATAAACATGACCTAGTCATAATATCCTGATAGCTGCAGCATATAAGAGAACCAGTTCCGTATCCTACGTGATCATCATCTCCACTATGACTGGAATGATACTTCCATCTCGACATCACACCCAATACACTACGACTCTTAATATACCCAGAAGAGGCATACACAGAACCGGTTAAAGCCTTGGACGACCAAAACCATGTTGGATAGTTATGACCCATAACGTCACTATTTGTACAGATCACGGTATTTTTGTACAAATTAACTATGTGACAAAGGAGATTGCTCTCTTATCATTTGTGATTAGATCACCAGATGTATAAATGATAGGAGGTCCCTATGATTTGTTCCTGGATTGAGAATGATGTGAGACAGTATCAGTCCACGACGGATAAATCATTAAATATCCCTAGTCAGAGTTTTATCGAGATTGGACATCGATAAATACGTAAAAGACTAGTATTACACTTGTGCGCGTTGTGAGGGCACAACATCATAGTTCTCATATATTTGGGTATAGGATACTCATGCAAGTGTAATAAGAGGTTGTGTTTTACCGATGGTACGGGAAACAGCTTCGCTCTGGATAGACCCCCTCGGAATTCCATTGGTAGTATGACTATGTGTCTATGGAAGTCCGAAATCAGGGTAGGTGTATTTGGTCTTAACCTGAGACTTGCACTGCTAATACTTGCGACAATCAATATACTTTGGTTTTGGTCGTCCAAGGCTTTAACCGGTTTCTGTGTACGCCTCTTCTGGGTATATCGAGAATCGTAGTGTGTTGGGTGTGATGTCAAGACGGAAGTATCACTCCAGTCATAGTGGAGATGATGGTCACGTAGGATACGGGACTGGTTCTCTTAAATGCTGCAGCTATCGGGATATTATGACAAGGTCATGTATATCCGATTATATAGACTAGTTACCAGACATCCGACATGTGCTTCGTACGGGGCAGACACAATTCCAGCCCCAGGTCTAGCATGTGATCATCCGATACTGGATCGACATACGCAATACTACGTATACTACACCTGATATAGATCGCTTATTCCTGTAAGCATGTTTCTGGAGAATTGGGTAGGCATGGCGCTTTGCTAGAAGGCAACCTTGTCTTGTAAATCGGTAAAACATCGTACTTGGTACGTACGTGTTCGGATAGTCTGACAACCGTATTTACTGCCAACATATTCGGGGATCTCATGGGTCGCTTCCCGAAGATTCACCGATGACGTATGACTCTCACTTTTATTAATCTGGGATTAATTAGAAGAGAGAGAAAATTAATCTGGGATTAATTGCGGAGATATTTTATCTGGGATAAAATATCATTTAAAGAGAGATAGTGATTAATTTGGAATTAATCGATAAATTAATATATTCGATATATTAAACGAAATTGGATTTCGTCGCGGAATTAAAATTTGATTTTAATTCGGGCGAACGAATTAATTTAGAATTAATTCGTTAGCGATGTGAATAGTAATTTCGCTAGGCATAATCATTTAATTATGTCGCAACGGAAAATTCGTTAATTTGGAATTAGCGAACCCGAACCCGAGCCCGAGAGTGTTTGCGAGCGCATTCGCATTTCGAATTCGAGTGCGGCACGCAAGTCACATCAAGCATCAAATCACATGTCACTTTGAGTGATGTGACAATTTGATTGAGTGATGTGAGTTGTTGGAGTTGTTGGAGTTGTTGGATGGCTTTGAAAGCCTTGACTTTTGAAAGCAAAATGTGTATATGTTTTTTTTTAAAAACAATTACCATTTAACACAACAACCTAACACTTCTCTAATCTCTCTCTTCTCTCCCATTCTCACGCCCAAAGTGGGCTGTTCTTGAGCTTCTGGTTTGCTCACTGCCGTGAGCAGTAAGAGAAGAAAATGAGTGATTTTGTTGTAAAATCAAGGTGCTAGCACACTTCGGAGTCGTCTGTAGTTGATAGGGAAACCCACTCGTGTGCAAGGAATGACCAAACAAAGCTTGGAGCTTCATGGATCAAGCCAAAACCGAAAATGGAGGATAACCAAAATTCCTCACTTCCGAATGCACTTGGAGGGAGCATAAAATTTTTTGTTGTCAACCGCGTCGGTCAACCGATCATTTTGAGTATTCCGCAACTCCCTCGATGTATTCGCACTTATTTTCTTACTTGATAATGATCCTTGGGTCCTTAGAGAATCTAACAAACCAAAGCATATTGATTGTCACAAGTATTAGCGGTGCAAGTCTCATGTTAAGACCAAATACACCTACCCTGATTCAGACTTCCATAGACACAAAGTCATACTACCAATGGAATTCCGAGGGGTCTATCCATAGCGAAGCTGTTTCCGTACCATCGGTAAACACAACCTCCTAGTACACTTGCATGAGTATCCTATACCCAAATATATGAGAACTATGCCGTTAGGCTCCCATAACACGCACAAGTGCAATACTAGTCTATTTCGCATTATCGATGTCCAGTCTCGATAATACTACGACTAGGGATATTTAATGATTAAACCTTCATGGATTGATACTGTCTCATATCTTATCAATCCAAAACTAATCATATGGACCTTTCATCATTTATACATCTTGGTAATCTAATTATAAATGATAAAAGAGCAATTTCTTTTGTAACATAGTTAATTTATACAACAACACCATGATCTGTACAAATAGTGATGCTATGGGTCATAACTGTCCAACAACTGGAAGCGTGACTGCCGTGTGGACAAGGCAGACGTGAAGGAAGTGAAGACGGGCTAGGCTACGACTTCAAATATGTATGTCATTAACATGTTCACTACTAATATTAAAATTGGATTTTAGATACTAAGTGTGGTACATAAATATTCATTGATGTGCAGAATCTGCTGGTAAGCAGGATACTGACTTCAGTTGAGATTTATCTGCGAGTCGGAAACGGGACGACAATTTCTTTATTAGCCGTAGAAACCTAAGTTTAGGAACTACCCTTAGGGTATGTACTTAAATTAGGAAACTGTTACAATGTAACTAGTTTGACCAGATACATTATCTCTATATCAGGGTTTAACCCGTTGCGGGTATACCTTTATATTCTAGAACACTAAAGTGTTTTATTTTATAAAGATGATATTGAGATAAATACATTAGATGTGAATAACAGTATTTTTATTTTGAATATAAATAAATCTCAAAATTTAGACATGACAAACAAATAGCTAAAACTGAATTAATCAGTTGAGACTTATGTGTGGCATTGTTGTCTGGGACACAATAAACAAGACTCGTATATTAACACTTTTGAAGAGTGGATACTAGGAAAGATTTGATTCTATTCAAATAATGTCTATGAATCTAGTTTATAAGGCAAAGTGCCTAAAACACCTTTACTTGGTAAAAGTGCAAGTGCCACCGATCTGTTAGCCCTCGTTCATAGTGACGTAAGTGGGCCCATGTCTAGCTAGGCTAGAAGTGGATATGAATATTTCCTGACCTTTACGGATGTGGCATCGTGTTATGGTTATGTGTTTCTTTTAAAACATAAATCAGAAACTTTTGATAAAATCAAAGAGTTTCGACATGAAGTAGACTAAAAGATCTGCTAAAGTATTAAAACCGTCACGTTTAGACCGTGGTGGAAAATACTTAAGCAGTAAGTTTCTCAAATACTTGAAAGAGTATAGTATTCTTTCAATGAGGACTCCTCCCGAAACACGTCAGTTTGACGGTGTGTCCGAACGGAGAAATCGAATTTTGTTGGACATGATAAGGTTAATCATGAGTCACTCTGAGCTACCATTTCTTTCAACGGATACGCATTTAACAGTGCAAAACTTATTTTGAATAAGGTTCCATGAAAATCTGTTTGAGAGACTTCATATTTGATATGAACAGGAAAGAAACCAGGTTTCTCATTCCTGAAGATTTGGGAATGCTAGGCATACGTTTGGATGATACCAAACTAGAACCCAATTCGGATAAGTGATTAATTGTGGGTTATCCTAGGGAAACCTAAGTAAAATACTTGTACAACTCACTAGAGAACAATTTAATTGTTGCTCACCATGCGGTTTTCCTAAGAGGAATACCTATATGCAGTGGTAAGTAGGAGAAAAGTAAAACTCGATGAAAATCGGAGTAATACTGTTCAAGACACCGATTCCTTAATGGAACACAAATAGTTTATCAAGGATGAAACTATACCAATAATCTTCGAATACACAAGAACCGCGTAAGTCGGGGAGAGTCAGAAAATCAACCTGGGAGGTATGGGTTTCTGATCTCACCTCATAAAGATGTCAATCTTATTGAGGAATACAAACTTACTACGTATGAGGAAGTGATATAAGGTATCGACTCCCTGTTATGGCAAAGTGCCATGAAGTCCGAAATGGATCTCATGTATACCAACTATGTTTAGACACTAGTTGATGTATCGCAAGGCATTGTGCCTATTGGTACTATATAAGTCTTCAATGAAGACATACATGGATGGCAACAAACCAATGTACTAAGCTAGGCTTGTAGCGAAAAGGTATCATTATCAACATTGTGTCGATTACGACGAAACCTTTTATTTGTTGCCATGGTTAAATCCATTTGGATAATGCTTGCTAATGCTGCATGTTTCATTTATGAAATATGGCAGCTGAACGCCAAAACCTATTTCCTTAACGGAAACCTTTTGGAGGATGTTTACAACATCCTGACGGTTTTGTCGTACCAAAACTAGCAAACAAGGTTTGCAGGTTATTAGATCCATTTATGGATTGAAGCAAGAATTGGGTTCTTGGAACTATCGTTTTGATGTAATCATAATGGTATATGATTTAATTCAAAACGAAAAATGATTCTTGTGTATATAAGAGGGTTAGTGGGAGCGCACTGACAATGATTGTTCTAAATAATGATGATATGTCATTTCTTGGAAATGATATTCCCATAATACAATCGGTGAAAGCTTGGCTTTCATGAAAATTCTCCGTAGAATTCTTGGAAGAGACAACCTTTATTATAGGAATAAAGATCTACTGGGATAGATCTAAAGGTTGTTGGCACTCTCCGAGAACTCGTACATTGAAATAAATGTACGCGACCTGGTGTCTCATACGCTTTGAGCATATGGAGTCAAAATTGGGCCAATCCATGTGATGGTCACTGGATTGATGTTAAGAACATCCTTCAGTATCTTAGATGAACTAAGGATGTTGTCTTAAACTATGGACAAGGAGAACTTGAAGTGACTGGGTTCACTGCTGCAAGTTTCCTAACCAATTACAACGACTATAAGTCGAAAAAGGTACAATATAGTTTGAATAACGGAACAGTGAGCTGGAAATCTTCCAAGAAAGATATTGTTACCGAATAAACAACAAAAGCGAAATATTGATGCAGCTGAGGCAGCAATAGAAGCCATTTGGATCTTAATAATCCTAATAAGATTAGGAGTAGTTCTATTAGGAGCTGAGCTACGCTTCAGCACAGGCTAAAGAATTAATGGTCTCATCAACGATCCAGATATATACTTCAAATATTCATCTGATTCGTTCGGATCATACATAATGGCGATGTGATGATCAAATAAATGGCATCAGATGATAATCATGCAAATCCGCTGACGAAAGCATTTCCTCAGCAGAAGTTTGAGCAAACCGTACATAGTTCGGGTGTAGGACACTTGAGTGATTGGCTATAGGCCAAGTGGGAGATTGTTGGACAATTATGACCCATAGCATCACTATTTTTACAAATCATGGTGTTGTTGTACAAATTAACTATGTGACAAAGGAAATTGCCATTTTATCATTTGTAATTAGATTACCAAGATGTATAAATGATAAAAGGTCCATATGATTAGTTCCAGATTGAGATGATATGAGACAGTATCAATCCACGAAGGTTTAATCATTAAATATCCCTAGTCGGAGTATTATCGAGATTGGACATCGATAATGCGTAAGAGACTAGTATTACACTTGTGCGCATTGTGGGAGCATAACGCCATAGTTCTCATATATTTGGGTATATGATACTCATGCAAGTGTAATAGGAGGTTGTGTTTACCGATGGTACGGGAACAGCTTCGCTCTGGATAGACCCCTCAGAATTCCATTGGTAGTATGACTATGTGTCTATGGAAGCCCGAATCAGGGTAGGTGTATTTGGTCTTAACCTGAGACTTGCACCGTTAATACTTGCGACAATCAATATACTTTGGTTTTGGTCATCCAGGGCTTTAACAGGTTCTGTGTACGCCTCTTCTGGGTATATTGAGAATCGTAGTGTATTGGGTGTGATGTCAAGATGGAAGTATCACTCCAGTTATAGTGGAGAAGATGATCACGTATGATATAGAACTGGTGCTCTTATATGCTGCAGCTATCGAGATATTATGACTAGGTCATGTTTATCCGATTATAGAGACTAGTTACCTGAGATCCGATATGTGCTTCGTACGGGGCAGACACAATTCCAGCCCCAGGCCTTGCACGTGACATCCGATGCTGGATCGTAATACGCAATACTACGTATACTACGCCTGATATAGATAGCATATTCCTTTAAGAATATTTCTGGAGAATTGGGTAGGCACGGTGTTTTGTTAGAAGCCAACCATGTTTGTAAATCGGTAAAAACGTAGTACTAGGTACGTACATGTTCGGATAGTCTGACGATCAGATTTACTGCCAACATATCCGGGGATCTCATGGGTCGCTTCCCGAAGATTCACCGATGACGTATGACTCGCACTTTATTAATCTGGGATTAATTATTAGAGAGAGAAAATTAATATGGGATTAATAACGGAGATATTTTATCTGGGATAAAATATTATTTAAAGAGAGAGAACAATTAATTTGGAATTAATTGATAAAATAATATATTCGGTATATTATACGAAATTGGATTTCGATGCGGAATTAAAATTATATTTTAATTCGGGCGAACGAGTTAATTTAGAATTAATTCGCTAGTGATATGAATACTAATTTTGCTAGGCAAAATTATTTAATTGAATTTGATTTAATTACGTCGCAACGGAAAATTCGTTAATTCAAAATTAGCGAACCTTGCTCGGGAGTGTTTGTGGGCCCACTCGCATTTCGAATTCAAGTGCGGCCCACAAGTCATATCTTGCATCAAATCACTAGTAAATCACGTGATAGATGTCTTGTCACTTTGAGTGATTAACAACATGTCACTATTGATTGATTGTGGTGGTTGGATGGCTTAAATGCCATTTACCATTTATTTGATTTTTTATTTGACTTTCAATTAGTGTATTAGATACACAACACAAAAACACAATCTCTTCTCACTCTCTCCTATCTCTCGGCCTTGGGCCATCTTCTTCCTTCATTTTTCTCCAAATACCGTGAGATGAAAGAGAAGCTTAGGAAGTTTTGTGGCAAAATTTCAAGAGTGCTAGCACACATTCCGGGTCTTACGAAGGTGATAGGGAAACCCACCCGTGGGCATGGAATGCACACCAAGCTTGGAGCTTGAATGACCGAAAATTGGAGCACAAAAATGGAGCAAAGTCGTGAGCCTCTTGGAGTTAAAGCTTGAAAATTTTTGTTGTTCCTCGCATCGCAAAAGCCGATCAATGTAAGTATGATTCCGCCATACCTCTTCGAGTATTCACACATGATTTCATTGCTTGAATCGATCTTGGGACTATTCTAGAAACCCAAAAATAATACCAATGAGACTCTGATAGGTCTATCCAGAGCGAAGCTATTCCCGGTCCAACGGCTAACAGAACCTCCTATCGCACTTGTATAAGTATCCAATACATAAATATATGATAACTATGCCATTAAGCTTCCATAACACACACACGTGTAATACTAGCCTATTCCGCATTATCGATGTCCAGTCTCGATAATACTACGACTAAGGATATTTGATGATTAAACCTTTTGTGGATTAATACTATCTCATATCTTATTAATCCGGTACTAATCATATGGACTTTTATCATTTATATGTCCAAGTAATCCAATTACAAAATGATAAAAGAGCAATTTCCTTTGTCACATAGTTAATTTGTACAAAGAACACAATGTCTTTTACAGATAGTGATGTTATGAGTCATAATTGTCCAACAGCTTTAGCAGCTGTGGTTCAAAATCAAGCATCTTCTATAAAGGCACGGGAAAATCAATTGGGACAACTGGCCAATGCTCAGAGTTACAGACCGTAAGGTACCATTCCTAGCAACACATAACCAAATCCAACGAACATAGGGAATGAGCAATGCCAAACCATCACTTTGAAAAACGGCACTGAAATCAACAAAGATATTGGAATCAAGACATCTACTGAGAAAGTTACAAAATACAGTAATGAAGTAGATCCACATATGGAGGAAAAAGAGGAAAAAGAAAATGATCCAGAAAAATTTACTCCACCTCCACCTTTTCCACAGCATCTCCAGAAACACAAATTGGACAAACAATTTGCTCGATTCCTAGAAATTTTCAAAAAGCTGCATATCAATATTCCATTTGCAGAAGCGTTGGAGCATATGCCCAGTTATGTTAAATTCATGAAAGATATTCTGTCACGAAATGAAGATTGGGAGATTACGAGACTGTAGCATTGATAGAATAATGCAGCGCCATCATTCAGAGGAAACTACCCCCAAAGTTGAAGGATCCCAACAGTTTCACCATCCCTTGCACCATAGGAGAACATTACTTCGGTAAGGCTTTGTGTGATTTAGGTGCTAGTATTAACTTGATGCCTTTGTCCATTTACAAGAAACTGCAGATTGGAGAAGCAAAGCCACCTCAGTCACTCTGCAACTTACTGATAGATCACTCACATTTCCGAGAGGTGTAGTGGAAGACGTACTGGTCAAAGTCGACAAGTTCATTTTCTAGCAGATTTCACTGTCCTTGACATGAAGGAAGATAAAGACGTACATATTATCCTCGGGAGTCCATTCTTGGCTACAGGACAAACCATCACAGACGTACAAAAATGTGAACTGACAATGAGTATACAGGACCAAGAAGTAACATCCAATGTTTTCAAAGCAATGAAATTCTTGAATGTTGAACGAGAGTAGGAATGTTTCAGACTTGATGTACTAGATAGCATCATCCAGAACACAGATGCAATGCAACTTTCCACTAAAAAACTTGAAGCATGCATCACCAATATGACTGACATAGAATTAGATGATGAGATTCTGGGATGTATCAACTATCTTGATGGATCCTCTCACTTCAGATCGACACCACAGGTGGAAAGTTTGGAACTATCGAAAAAATAAGCGAATCAAGCCCTCGATTGAAGAACACCACAGTTGGAACTAAAGCCACTTCCGAGCCATCTTAGGTATGCATACTTGGAAAACTCTTCTGATTTACTTGTGATTATTTCTTCGTCGCTAACATGGTGCAAGAAGATAAGTTGTTGAGAGTGTTACGTGAGCATAAGAGAGCTATTGGCTGGACTATATCAAACATTCGAGGCATCAATCCATCATTTTGCATGCATAAAATCCTCATGAAAGACGAGTACAAAGCCATAGTGGAGCATCAATGAAGGCTGAATCCAATCATGAAGGATGTAGTAAAGAAAGAAATCATCAAATGGTTGGACACATGTATCATCTACCTCATCTCTGACAGCTCTTGGGTGAGTCCTATGCAATGTGTACCCAACAAATGAGGAATGACTGTAGTTACAAATGAAAAGGATGAGATGATTCCAACAAGAATAATGACTGGATGAAGAGTGTGTATGGACTACAGGAAGCTGAACAAAGCAACACGGAAGGATCATTTCCCGCTACCATTCATTGACCAGATGCTAGATAGATTGGCAGGACATAAATTCCACTATTTTCTAGATGGATACTTAGGATACAATCAGATTTCCATCGCCCCAAAAGATCATGAGAAAACAACTTTCACATGCCCGTATGGTACTTTTTCTTTTCGCAGGATGCCATTTGGACTCTGTAATGCTCCTACCACATTTCAACGTTGCATGATGGCCATCTTTTCAGACATGATAGAACAAAGCATAGAAGCCTTCATGGATGACTTCTCAGTATTTGGAGACTGTTCGACCACTACTTGCAAAATTTGGAAAAAGTGTTACAAAGATGTGAAGATAAAAATCTGGTACTGAATTGTGAGAAATGCCACTTCATGGTGCAGGAAGGTATTGTCCTAGGACATCGGATCTCACAGAAAGGAATTGAGGTGGACCAAGCAAAGATCGAGATTATAGAGAAACTACTTCCACCATCATCCGTCAAAGAGATTCGAAGTTTTCTTGGGAATGCAGGATTTTACATGAGATTTATCAAAGATTTCTCCAAGATTGCTTAACCATTATGCAATATGTTGGAGAAAGACGTGCCTTTCCACTTCACCAAATAATGCCACCATGCTTGAGAGATCTTGAAACACTGGTCTCTGCCTCCATCATAATAGCACCAGATTGGATGCTCCCATTTGAAGTGATGTGAGATGCCAGTGATTTTGCTATAGGTGCAGTATTAGGATAACGTAAGACGAAAGTATTTCACACCATTTACTACGCCAGAAAAACTTTGAATAAAGCACAACTCAACTAAACAACAACTGAAAAGGAGTTGTTCGCACTTGTGTTTGCTTTTGATAAATTCTGCTCCTATTTGTTGGGTCCCAAAGTTATGGTTTACATAGATCATTCAACAATCAAATACCTGATCGCGAAGAAAGATATCGTACGGAGATTGATCTGTTGGGTGCTTCTACTGCAAGAATTTGACATGGAGATCCGAGATAGGAAGGGGATAGAAAATCAAGTGGCAGATCACTTGTCGAGGTTCGAAAATGGAGGTACAACTGGCACTAAACTGACAATCAAAGAAACTTTTCCAGATGAATAGTTGTTTGCCATCAAGCAACATGAAATCCCATGATATGCTGACTATGTGAACTACATATTATTAAGGAAATGGCTGTTGGAATGGACACATCAGCAACAAAAGAAAATTTTCAAAGAAGTCAAGCACTATGTTTGGGATGAGCCGTACCTATTCAAATGTTGTGCGAATAAGTTATTGCAGTGTTGTGTAGCACATGAGGAGGTCAATAGTATCCTGCAGCATTATCACTCATCTCCATATGACGAACACTTCAGGGGAGACAAAACCGCTGCCAAAGCCCTGCAATCTAATTTGTTCTGGCCTATATTGTTTAAAGATGCTCACTTATTCGTTCTTCAATGTGAAAGGTGCCAGAGAACGGGAAATATTTCGAGAAGAAATGAATGACCTCTTCAAAGCATTCTCAAAGTGGAGATATTTGATGTTTGGGGGATTGATTTTATGGGACCCTTTTGTTCCATCATATGGAAACTTGTACATTCTGGTTGCAGTAGACTACGTCTCCAAATGGGTTAAAGCAACAACAATTCCATCAAATGACTCCAAAGTGGTGTTAAAATTCCACAAAAATAATATTTTCACTCGCTTCGGAACACCTCGAGTGATCATCAGTGATGGTGGCACACACTTCTGTAACAGATATTTTGATGCACTCCTATCTAAATACGAAGTTATTCACAAAGTTGCCACTGCTTACCATCCGCAGTCAGGTAGGCAGGTCGAAGTTTCCAAAAGGTAAATCAAAAGAATATTGGAGAGAACTGTTGGTTCAACAAGGAGGGAATGGTCTACAAAATTGGATGACACATTATGGGCCTATCGGAGAGCTTACAAGACACCCATTAGAATGTTCCAATATCGACTGGTGTTTAGGAAAGCATGCCATCTGCCTTTGGAGCTCGAACATAAAGCGTACTGGGCACTGAAGAAGCTAAATTTTGATCTACAAGTAGCAGGAGAGAAACGGGTCCACCAACTGAACGAACTTGAAGAATTTCACCTTCATGCTTATGAGAATGCCAAACTGTACAAAGAAAAGACCAAGAAGTGGCATATCAGAAAATAGTGCACAGACAACTGGAACTATGGCAGCAGGTGTTGTTATATAACTCAAGGTTGAAACCTTTCCCTGGCAAGCTGAAATCACGGTGGTCAGGTCCATTTGTGATTACGCAAGTGTTACCCTATGGAGTAGTTGAGATACATAACCCTAACTCCAACAACACATTTAGGGTCAACAACCAACATGTCAAGCACTATTGGGGAGAATCATTTGAGCGACAAAAAGAGAGTCTCACACTGGCATATCCAACCTAACGTTTGGGCAGTCATGTCTAGCTGACAATGTTAACTTAGCGTTATCAGGGAGGCAACCCATGCAATTTGTGTATATATTGAGATTTTGTGTGTTTTATTTTTGTGTGTTTAATTTTAGTATGATAAGTCACAGACAGGATGGAAGACGTTCTCACAAAACTTCACAAGCATTTTCCTTCCCTCCCTCAAAATTATCTGATGAAAGTCTACAAAGTATTCATTGAAAGTATGAGGCTTCTCAAGATCCAAGTTATTCCTAGTTATATCCGTTGGATAATTGAGGCACGAGTTCACTTGGCAGGTGAGTCATCTGACTCTTTTATTTCAATTTACCTGGTTTAGGAAAAAGCACCCATGCTAAGAAAAGAAGAGCTAAACGATTAGGTGTTTGTTATAAATGTGCACGCTGTACATGCAATACTCATTGTCGTTCTTTAGGAATGGTGTCTGATAATCGTGAAGATAAAATAAAATTCATTAGGGATGACATGAGTAAGGAGTCTTTAGATGACATATCATTGACTCTTGAGACGCATCCCAGTGGATATGTCTATCACGCAATTCGTAATTTACATATACATTTTCGAAAAGAAAGACAAAAATTGACTCTCGGTAATCTGACTTTAAAAGACATTGTTTGCCAATTTATAAGAAAATTGGATGGGAAGCTTGTCTCTGAACTGTAGAGGTCATTCAAGCCGTTACTACCTGTATCTATTTATATTTTAATTTCTTTATCTTTAACTAATAATTGTGATTTGTTTTGTTATTTTCTTTTATTTTCGACGACAAGATCCAGACTTTCTGACTTTCACGATTTATTTTACTGTTTAGCTAATAATAGTCATTTGGCAGGTACTAGTGCTATTATTACTCACCCTTTTCAGGATCTATAAATTCAGCTCGTTATTGCTCTCTTCAACACATCCAGATTTGAGAGAGTAATATTTAAAAAAAATAGAAGCAACTTCAAGAAGACGAGTTGTTAACATCTGTGTGTTTTGCGGTACTAGTTCTGATTTTTGAGCAAGAAAAATTAAAGAATTCGGAAATTTGATTTTCCTACATTCTGCTGCGTTACCCGAAAATACCGCCCAAAACCCCAACAAAATTGTATCAGAGCGAATCAGATTTTTAATCATTAATATGATTTGCCCTTAAATTTGATATGTAATCTTGTCTTTACTTTATGCATGCATGGAATTATATAAAGGTGTATGTCACTTTTGCAAAAATCCATATTTAATAAGGTTTAATTATTAGTATGTATTTGATGCATATTTTTTTGTCTGTCTTGTTAATACGGTCTATAAATAAATTTTTATGACTATACCGAGAACGTGCCAAAGCTATGAGGGTATAGCCGATAGGAATTTATTTATACCGAAAATATATGATATTAGGTAAAATCAAGTGAAAGCTGAAATCCTAAACGTGCCAAAGCTGTCAGGACTACGTAATTATCTTGAATTTATCATTGGCAAGTTTGACCCTGATATGCCTCCTAGTGAAAGTGCCAAAGCTATCACAACGAGAAACGATCAAGACTAAAACTCCCAGGAGTCACTAGTGAGTGATTGACAATAAGTTATTTACCTAATGAATATACGTAGGCGAGAACATTCCAAAACTGTAAGCTGAAATATATTCATGGGATCCACCTTTCACTATTGTAATTAATTTGATTATTACATGTTTTATATTCTATTTGGGGATTACAGTATTACATTAAATATTGGGAGGGGTATTTTTAGATTAAAAATCCATGATCTCTTTAATGTTTTCTAATATTATATGAAACTGTTTATTTGCTAACCGTTTTTCGCTATCTATATGATATATTTGCGATGACAACATCTTCTAATAACCCATTTTCTCGTATGTTGGAAATAAATTAGCTAAGAGGTGTTGAGAACTTCACAGACTTGGACTTGAACTTGAGTATTGTCCTCGGGTCTGAGAAGTTGGGATATGTGTTGGAGGGTCTGTTGCCCCTTTCACTATCTGAGGATGCGACACCGGAGGAACATGAGATTTTCCAGAAATGAAAATATGATGATCTAAAGGTTAGATCATATATTCTCAGTTCACTGGCTTCAGAAATCAAAAGGTAATATTTTGAGATGTCTGACGCATATAACATGATGACAAGGCTCTAGGAATTGTATATGAATCAAGAACAAGTCTTGGTTCATAGAGTAGCAATGGAATCGTTCCATTCAAGACTTGAAGAGGGACACGCCGTGAGTCCACATGTGCTTCATTTGATTGATCTGATCGATCAATTGAGGCGTAGTGATTTCCCTCTGAATGATACTCTAGGACGGAGTGTCATTCTAGGATCTCTCCCGGCGTCGTATCGCCAGTTTGTGATGTATTTTAACATGAATGGGATTCAATGTTCTTACCATGAGTTGTATAGGATGCTTCTAACTACGGAGGAGGATTTGAAGAAGGGAGTGTGGACTCGCCTTCCGAAATCCATTTCACTTTCTGCTTCTTCCCAGTCCAAATTGAAAGAAAAATAAAGGTTCTAAAGTTTTTTCACAGGATAAGATAGCCAACACAAAGAGAGCTGCTGAAGATAAGTGCCACCACTGCGAAAAGATTGGGCACTGGAAAAGGAACTGTCCTGACTATCTTGCCAAGATCAGAAAGGAAAGAGCATCAAATTCAGATACTTTTATTTTTCCTGTTATTGATATCTCTTTAGCTTGTGAAGCTATATCATCTAGTTGGATTTTAGATTCTGCTTGTCCTGTTCATATTTGTAATTCGTTGCAGGTGCTGAAGGAAAGTAGACGACTAAAATATGGAGAGATGCAATTTCGTTATGGGAGTGGTGACTCTCTGGATACAGTTGCGGTGAGATTATGCTAGATTCCCTTATCTAGTGGGAGCCTTTTGTTGCATGACTACAATTTTGTAGCGGGATGTTTAGCGAATATTATGTCACTTTTTGTATTAGATACAGATGGATATAGTGTAAATATTAAGAAATGTTTTTTATATTTATATTATAGTAATAATATTCTGATCATTGTGTGTCCAAATGAGCATGGTCATTACATTTTACATACTTCCAAAGATATCTTGAATATCGGGATTAATAAATGTAAATTATCTGAAATAAATAATATTGAACTTTGGCATATGAGGTTAGGTCATATAGGCGTGAGACACCTGACCCAGCTGGTTAAAAATAGTTTGATTCAGGATCTCACCATTAAACCCTATCAACTTGTGAATCTTGTATTCAAGGGAAAATGACCAAATCCCCGTTTTCAGGTGTGGGACACCGAGCTACTGACTTATTGGAACTCGTACATTCGGATGTATGTGGTCCCATGAGTCAGACTACTCACAGTGGTTTTTCATACTATGTTACTTTTACCGATAATGTGTCACGGTATGGTTATGTTTACTTGATGAAACATAAATCAGAAACCTTTGAAAAGTTCAAAGAATTTTGTAACCAAGTAGAAAAATAAACTGGAAGATATATTAAATGCCTTCGATCTGATTGAGGTGTTGAATATATCAGCGGTGAGTTCATTGATTATTTAAAAGAAAATGAGATTCTCGCTAAATATACTCCTCCAGGTACTCACAACACAATGGAGTGTCTGAAATGAGAAATTAGACATTATTGGATATGGTCTGATCTATGTTGAGTTTCATAGATTTTCCCTATTACTTATGGGGTTATGCTCTTTTAACTGACGCTTATCTTTTGAATAAGATTCCTTCTAAAGTTTTTCCTACAACTATGTATGAGATATGGACTAGTAGAAAACCGAATCTTAATTATGTTAGGGTTTGGGGCTGTCCTGCATACGTCAGGATGGCATAGCAGAATAAGCTTTTACCTCGAGGGCAAACATTTAGATTTGTTGGGTATCCTTCAAATATGAAAGGATATTTGTTCTATAATACCGAGCATCGAAACGTGTTCGTAGCTCGCTTCGCAAAATTTCTAGAAATAGAATTTTTGTCTGAAGGAGGTAATCATAGACAGGTTGAACTTAATGAAGTACAACCTGAGATCAATGAACTATCGGAGGAACCTGAAATTCAAGTAGAAGAAAAACCTTCAACACACACACTCCGTAGGTCCCAAAGGGTATCTAGACCTCATAATCGCTTGTATTTGATACAAGAAAATAGTCTTGATGTTCTCTTAATTGAAGATACGGACCCTTTATACCTCTAGAGAATTGATGTTGGACATCGACTCTATAAAGTGGCAAAAGGCCATGAAATCAGAGTTAGACTTTATCCATCATAATCAAGTTTGGGACTTAGTTCAGCTTCCTGAAGGAATTGTTCCTATCGGTTGTAAATGGGTTTACAAGAGGAAGCGGGGGCCTGATGGAAAGGTTGAGAGTAAGACCATAGTGGTAGTTAAAGGTTACACGTAGCGACCTGGTGTCGACTACGATGAAAGTTTTTTGCCAGTTACGATGCTAAAGTCTATTAGGATTTTATTGTCCATTGCTGCTTTCCATGATTATGAGATTTGGCAGATGTATGTCAAAATGAATTTTCTAAATAGATTTCTTGATGAAGAAATCTATATGGAACAATCAAAATGTTTTTTATCCAGCGAGAAATCGGGCATGGTATGTAAGCTCAAGAAGTCCATTTAAGGACTTAAACAAGATTTACGAAGTTGGAATCTTCAATTCGACGTGACTATTAGATTGTCTGGTTTTCTCAAGATTTTGAAAGAATATTGTGTGTATAAAAAGGTCATTGGGAGTATGGTGGTATTTTTAGTTCTCTATGTTGATGACATTCTGATCATTGGGAATGATATCGGAATGATGTAAGGCGTCAACGCTTACCTATGTAATAACTTCTCTATAAAGGACCTGGGAGAAGCCTCTTATGTCTTAGGCATAAAGCTCTATAGAGATAGAGAAAAGAAGATTATTAGGTTATCTCAATCAATGTACATAGATAAGATCCTAAAACGGTACAATTTTGGTAACTGTAAGGCAGTAAATATACCGTTCAGACATGGCATTCATCTTTCGAAGAAGATGTGTCCTAAAATAGAGGATGAGAGGATTAGAATATCTAATCTACCTTATGCTTCGTGTTTGGGCAGCATCATATATGTCATGTTATGTACTAGACCTGATATCAGTTTTACGGTTAGTATAACCAGCAGATATCAGTCAAATCCAGACACCGACCATTGGATGACCGTTAAACATATCCTAAAGTATCTTAAGGGTACTAAGGATAAGTTTTTGATATATGGAGGAGATGAACTACAAGTTAATGGGTATACGAATTCGGATTTCCAATCGAACTCTGATGATAGAAAGTCTACATCAAGATTCATGTTTACTCTTAATGGGGGTGTAGTTTGTTTGAAAAGTTCCAAACATGGGTCCATAGATGATTCTACCACAGAGCCAAAATATATTGTTGCTTCTAAAGTTGCAAAAGAAGCTGTTTGGGTTAAGAAATTTAGAAGCTGCAAAAGAAGCTGTTTGGGTTAAGAAATTTATCACAAAGTTGGAAGTTGTCCCAAGCATCGAGAATCTAGCCATTGCGCAAGCAAAGGAACCGAGGGTGCATCAGAAATCAAAGCATGTGAAACGAAAGTACCACATCATTCGAGAGATTGTGTCACGGGGGGACATCATCGTATGCAAGGTCCCAAGTGAAGATAATGTAGTAGACCCGCTTACCAAGGCTATTCATCCCAAGTTATTTGATAAACATGTGGAGTCGATGGGTATGAGATACAATCGAAATTGGCACTAGAGCAAGTGTGAGATTTTATTAGGATTGGTGCTCGGAGCGCCAATTTATAATGTATTTCCCAGTAAATATTTATGTAAATATTTTAATATCAATAAAATACACAGTTTCTTTAATATATCTTATTTTATTGTATGGTAAAGAAGTACATGACCATAGAATGATTAGTTATGATACTTTACAAAAGCGTCGCAACTAACATTGAATTGTATCGTAACAGTGTCATTCTTAAACTATTCCTGGTCAATATTTACATTTGTTTGGTTAGTAAGTAAAACCGTAGAGACTGGTACATGTCGTATATTGGAATATTGGGTTCCAATGGTTTCTCAATGAACCATGAGTCTCGGGAGACTTGTATAGACATGTAGGTGTTTATATTGGATAAACATTGAACGACTCACCGAAGATTTTTAATAGATGGTACACCAATGTCAATAAGAATCTTCTTAGGTATAGTAGCATAGTGATTCTTTGACTTGAGATACCACTGTAAATATATGAGATATCCTCCACACTTTGATGGCAGTCATGTCACCGACCTTTTAAAGTCAGACCTCCGCCTGTTCGTTGGGTGTGGACTGATTCTCAGGATATCCTATGTGTATCTAGACATGATTCGTCAGTTCTGTGTACACAACATAAGTATTCATTTTGAGATTAGAAATTTGTTTAATCCATGGGCCTGTGGTATACTATAGAGTGAGTTCTAAGTGTTATTAAGAGCTCGCTAATAGAAACGTCGACGGGATTATACCTATAGAGATTTGACGTTAATAGCTATATATCAGGAATAGTCCAGATACCTATGACGGATGGATTATACATATGCAATGACATTGACTTGTATAGTTCAACGAGTTTAATCACTTTATTTAAGTTCAATTGGGTAGGTACTTGTTACCAATTACATCTCATGTAACTCATAGATCGTTAAGTTTACAACTTATATCATGACAACTATTGCCAATATCTTATATAAAACTTAACCTTTGCCTCCAAAATAAATGATCATGACGAGGGTCAACTAATCAAATATTTTGGTTATGTATTTCGTGATGGATATGCCTGAACTTAGAGAATCTCACATAATGAAATATACTCTTAGAACACTAGGGCAACATTTATGAATAATATTGATTATTTATAAATCGTTTAGCGATTAAATGAAAAGATACATGTATAGGGCCATTTCAGTCATTTCTAAATTGATGTGTATTTGGATTTAATATATGATTTTATTGAATAAACATTAATTAATTATCAAATAAAGTATTTGACACACATACACACACACACACACACACACACACACACACATATCATAAATATATGTATTTGGAATATTTAATGTAAATATAATACATATATCTAGATATTTATATTTAAGTAATTTTTTAATTATTTAATTATTAAATAATTAAAATAATTAAATGTAAATATCTAAAGTTATGATTATGATTGTTGGTGGATTAGTGTTATTGGTTACACTTGTAAGTTTACTTTAAAGAAAATGTAGTCAAATTGAATTTTGCTTCTTTAATTGTTAAAACAATTGCAAAATATATTTTCTTTCTACCTTATCATTTTCGGCCAAGCTACCCTAAGTATATAAGGGTTTAATTTTTCATTTTTTCCTTACTTTCTAAGCCTTCAAAAACATAAAACAAAATAGACTTGAGAGAAAAAGAGAAGAAACCAAGAAGAAAGTGTAGAAATCTTGGAAACTAGTAAGTATTTCCAACTTTCCATTAGAAGAAAATATGTTTCTTTTGTTCTTGGCTACAACATATGTTGTTCAAAAGTTTTTCTACTCTCTTATGTTTATGTTATGAAGTTTGGAAGCTTGAATGAAAGATGTATTCATGTATGTAAACAAAGTTTGCTTATTAATGGCTAATAAGCACACTTTTGGTCATTTGATGACTTGGTTGCCATTCTAGAGTTGTTAGGCCACTAAATGATGACCTAGATTTGTTCTTGAGTTGTTTCAAAGTGGTGAGATGTGTTTGGTGTTCTAGAGATTAGATTAAAGTGTTAGATTTTATTAATTTTGGTTAATTTTAGTTAACTTGATTAATTGAAAAATTGAGGTTTTTAACCTAAACTAAAATTGGGGCTTTTCATATATATGTTGTATTTTATGTATATAAGATGTATAAGTTATTTTGATTGTGATAGGAAATCACCTAATCTTGTATTTGATAAATTATGATCAACATGACAATTATTGGGGGCTCACGACAATTAGCTAAAATTATGGAAAAAAATTTACGGGTTCTATTTTGATGTATATAAGAAGTAAAAATTATTTTGGTAGTGATTGGATATCACATAAACTTGTATTTGATAATTTCGAACCAAAATAATCAAAATGTAAAAGTTTTGGGCTTTTCGGCAATTATGAAAAAATCTGGAAATTTTTTAGAGTTGTGTTTTAATGTATATGTGATGTACAAATTATTTTGGTTGTGATTGGAAATCACTTAAGCTTGCATTTAACAACTTAGGACTAAAATGATTAAAATTGAAAATTTTGGGGTTTCACGGTAATATACTGAAATTCTGATTTTTGGGTAATAAAATCTATTTTTGAGTACTGAGTAATTAGAATAAATAATTTTATTTTAATTACCCAAGAAAAATTAAAGAAATCAGAAAATTTGAATTTCCCGCTTTCCGCTGCGTTACGCGGATATACCGCCCAAAACCCTAACAATTTAATCATCCAAAATAGTGGCAGAAAAATAGCGACCAGCCAGCACCAAAAATAGTGAGCAGTGCGCGTGAAAATGAGTATTTTTTGTGTGCAAAGCAGTCTAGTTTTTGGGCTTCTGTTCGGGACTGTTACAAGGCTGAAAAATAATTAAAAACAATAGTGAATAATGTCCAAAAAGGGCTGGACAGTTCGGCCAAAGGGGTAGAAGGGCATAAATATTTTTCAAGGACGATCATGGGTGCTTAAGGCGTTTCCGCTGCGCTAGGAAATTGGTTCCTACACACTATTACTACATGACTATTCTAAGGTCGATGTCATTCTCACTATATTTATATATCAAACTAATATGCATAATGACATTACCATTACAAGGTTGATTGAAAATATAATTATTTTATTTATAAATAATAAAATATAATGTAAAATACCATATTTGGATTGGCGCTTCAAACACCAACTCCAATAATTATGTCAATTTTTGGTGTCCCCCTCAAACCATCGATAGTATCTTCGAGCTAAAGCAAAAGCCCAAAGAGACCATTTGGGCTTTCTTGCACCGATATAATCAGACGCTGCTGTAGATCAAAGATTATAACATGAAGTTGGCAGCCAAAATTTATAGTAAAACCTTCTGGAAAAACACAAGCTATGCGGAGTATATAGAGAGAAAGGATTTTCAGAGTATGGAGGAGGTGAATCTGAAGACTCTACATTGGATAAGAATTGAAGAAGACGATGACTTCAAAAGGGTAGAAGACAGTAGAGCTGCTGTGATTACAGTAGCAAAAAATGAACCACTAAAACCTCCACAAACAGCCACTCCTACATAGTCCAAAAAAGAGGCAAGCCCTAGAACAAACTAAGAAACCTAAACCGAGATACAAATCCAGCAAAAACCCAACAATAGCTACTTGGTAATAGGCGCACCATCAGCCTATTACTCTAAAGATATACCCTTAAACAAAAAGAGGCAAGCCCTAGAACGATGAATATCGGCTTCTTGGTAATAGGCGCACCATCAGCCTATAATATCATTGTGGGAGGGCAATAGATACATAGCATGAAGGTCGTTCCATCTACACTTAACCAGGTTGTGAAATGAGTAAATTCAGATAGGACCAGAACATTTAATATAAGAGGGGACCAACATACTGCCCGATAATGTTATGTTTTGATAATTCACCCTGCTAGCAGGAAATAGGAAAATAATGGTAAAATTGTGTTTGAGGAGGAGAGGCCTTTGAAGAATACCAAATAGAAATTACAGGATTATGTTCTGAAGTGGTTCGTAGATGACAATGATTATTGGGCTCTAACCATTGAAGTTTTGGAGTCATGAGTACTAGATTCGGCATGTCCATATAGAAGTGTACATATTGGGTCTAAATTGACGGAAGATGCGAAATAGGAGTTAATGGAGTTCCTCTAGAGGAATGCTGATATATTCTCCTGGTCACATGAGGACATGCACAAAATAGATCCAAATTTGGCGTTCCATCGGCTAGCAGTTAACCGGGATGCTAAGCTAGTACAACAGAAACAAAAGTGATTTACGCCGGAGAGAAATCGGGTTATCACGGACGAGGTTGACCAATTGTAGAAGGCCAACTTTGTAAGAGAAGTAAGATATCCCCAATGGATCTTGAAGTGTGTGTGGATTACACCGATTTGAATAAGGAATGTCCAAAAGACCCTTATTCACTTTCGAAGATAAACCAGTTAGTAGATGTCATAACGGGGTATGAAATGATATCATTTCTTAATGCGTATAATGGATATAATCAGATCCCCTTTCACACTGATGATCAAGAAAAAATGAAATTTATCACAGCTCAAGGCTTATATTGTTACAAGGCCATGCCTTTCGAGATGAAAAAGGCAAGTGTTACGAGATAATTCATACCGCAAGTATACGGTGTCAAGTTTTAGTAAAAGATAAGTATGAGTTTCGAATCCACGGGGATTGAAATCAAACTCACACTAAGTACTATAATTAATAAATCTAACTTTATTTAAAAGTAATTTAAAATAAACTAAATTAAAACTAAAAACTAAATAAACAAGATATCAAAATGTTTAGTTAGGAAAGATGAAAATGAGATAAATTCTAGAGTTTGATTTCACCTAGCTATCCCCTGTGTATTTTTCATGCCAATAAATTATTAGTCAATTTCTTAGATTATAAGCCAAGAGTCCTAAATTATTCTACTCTCTCTCCCGAGTGCAGAGTGAAAATATTATCAATTACTTACTTCGATATCCCTATAAAAAATTAGTAATTAACAACTCATTATGCTTTATGATTATTTGTTAACGACCTCAAATGAAGTATAGGTCCTCAAGAACTCTATAAATTTCCTAAGTTATATTTTCTAGATCTTATTCAAAATCTCCTCTCTTTGGTGATAGATTCTAAACATGCAATCATCTAATTCGTGGCCAACAAACTAAAAGAATTAAAATAAGAAAATATAAATAACTAAATTAGAACTTCATAACAACTAATTTGGCAATCAAACACATAGGTTCAAGCATAGGCTACTTCATCCTCTAGAATAATAAAATTAGTTAATGACTGAATTAAATAACAACAAATCTGAGTGAAGAACATAATAAATATCATAAGGGTTTAAAGAAAAAACTAGAAGATAGAACCTGAATCGAATCCCTTCATCTTCGGATGTCACCGCCTTCGTCACCTCTTATTGTTCTTCAATCTTCCTCCTTGGCTCTCTCTAAATTATTTTTTTTGAGCTCTCTAGTTGTGTTTAATTCTCTCCCCTAGGGTTTTGGACGCACTTATGTATTTATAGGGAAGTCCTGGAGTAATTCTGCATATAGAAAACAGACTTATTACGATTATGAAAATCTTCCAAGGGGTCATGATGCCAGAAGTGGCGTCATGATGCCTACTGCTAGGGAAATTATATGTATTTCTTCATTTTGGGCTTCGCGATGCAAGAATTGGCGTGGCGACACATCCCTCTTTGTCAGGATGAGTATTTCTTGCAGATTTACCTTCCTTGTGTGCTTCCTTTGCAACCGTAAGCTCCCAAAACACGTATGTTAACCTCAAGATTCATGATCTATTTCTTTCTATCATTAAAACACAAAATAAACTACAAACCACATAAAATGGCACGAAACCTAATAAAATAATAAGCTAAGAATGTATCAATAAGTGAGTATAAATCACACTTATCAAACACCCATAAACATAAAAATTTTCTAGTCCCGAGCAAAAGACTAAATAAAAATAAACAAACAAAAGTAACTAAATTAATTAGGCCACTTTCGTATGGATCACGATTGCATTTAGCATATGCAACAAGCCTTTAAACCCCTAGACGACCTTAGTGGACGAGTTATATTCTCGCGAGGGCTTGCGGCGATGACACCCACAAATGTCATTCACACACATTCAATCATGCAAAAAGATTTAAAAGCAGGCAAAATAGTCCTGATAGTTATAAATAATATTGTCCTTTAAAAATGCCTACCAATGAAATGAAAGAATCTTCAAAGTACTCAACGCAATTTAAAATCATGTTCTTGAATAAATTATCTATGCTAGACTCACAGTGTGTGTGTGTGTGTAAAGGTTCAGTCATAACTCGACTCCTAAGTAAGTCAATTCAGTGATTTCGTCTCAGAAATTGGGATCCGGTAGGTCTAACCAACCTAGATATCTCAAAAGTACTATCTATTTGCCTATTCTTTGCTCAGTATGGTAGGATTTGTTTCTCTTTTTTTTTTTCGTATTTTTTTCAGCACACCTATCCTTTAAGGTAGTATTTTTGCTCATGGTGGTCCTAACACTTGCCCATGGGTAGCTTCACGCTTATCTGTTATAGATAGTTTAACTTCTTCTTTTTTTCTTTGATTTTTTTTTTAATTTTTTTTTCTTATTTCTTTTTTTTTTCTCTTTTGTTTTTAACCATACCATACATCATAACACTAGAAAATGGAGATAGACATCTAAGAAAACAGTCATTCATCGACAAGAAAATTTCTTCAACTAGTCACTTTGTCAACTACCTATATTCTCACTGGCAAAAACCTATTCTTAAGTGCTTTCGAGTCTAACCTAGATCACATACTCAAGGCATAAGATAAGAGTCAATTGGGCCATTATCGTTCTAAGATTTCATTCAAAAGCAAACAAAACTCATCATTTGGATATATGTTTTACTATCTAGGATAAAATTAATTAATTTTTTAATTTTTTTTCTAGTATGAACTAACGCTTACATACACACACCCCTAAACATAAAAATTTCATTATCCTCAATGTAAGATACACATAAATAAATAAGAATGAGGAACAAACACTACCATACATGGAGTTGATCAGGCTCCTGTTGGTCAGAATTTGGTTGCACTAATAATTGCATAAATACACATGCAAACTAATAAATAAGCAAATAGCACACAATAAAATAAAACTAAAGTAAAAAAAAATTAAATAAAATCGTGGGTTTCCTCCCGTTAGTGCTAAGTTTAACGTCTTCAGCCAGACGTAACTACATAAGTGGTCATGGTGGCTTCAATATAGTGGACCGGCTAATCTCAAATGTTTTCTTCTTTAGTATCCACCGGTTATTATGGCATGAAAAATGATGTTTGGATAACTATGGCAGAGTAACTATGGAAGGTCCCCTAGGGTCTTTTAATTGTTTAGCTATTGGCTCCACCATTGGGCCAGGATCTGTAGATTTTCTACCTTTTTGAATTTTTGGACTACACATGCGGTAAAATTGGCTTGACCACTTTTTTAGCTTTCAAGGGATTATCTTCAGGTGAGCACTCACTCTTAAGTTCCTCTTTTTGCGGCACTTTGGGAATGGATTTAGTCTCGGCGGTTGACGATATTTTTTTATGCATGGCTTCACTATGTTCCTTAGCCTCTTGACTATTGGTTCACCATGCAGGTTGGCTTGTATACACGAAGATTCACCTAACACTGTTAGAGATATGCCCTATACCCAACTTGTGGATGGGCTATATGTACATGTATTTGTAATATTTTCATTAATTAATAAAATGGCAATCTTTATTATACATGTCTTATATAACTTATATGAATCATCAACACTGTAATAAAGCCCTTAGAGTAATAAGACGATGGCTTCCACACCTTATGAGAATCATTACTCTTAAATGTTCCTAGTCATAGTTTTGTCAATAATCTGGGTGTTCACAAAGCGGAGAGACTAGCATGATGATATGATCCGCCCCTAAGTGGGGTAGCCAATCTCATAGGCTACTAGCGGAGATCCGTCCACTTGGTGTATCACATGGATGCATGAGTTGCTCGTGTCCATCGAACTGACCGCCGAAAGTTTTCATATGGAGTGTTTATCCCATGTGTCTATGAGAACTTTCATATATCGATTATATGACTAGTCCTTAGACTTGAGGTCTTTACAATCTTATGTGTGGATCAAATAACTTTGACATTCTCCTTCCCCAGTTCAAAAGATTCGGTCATAAGGGTATGTGTAGGACACAGAAATCGGCGACGCTGTTCCAGGATCGTGGCCCGTTCGGGAGTACGGAGTAGCCCGCGGGGGACTAAACCGGAGAAATAAAATGTAGTCGCCACCCAGTGTGAACTGGGAAAAATGATTTAAGGACGCACTCACCCCTCGCAAGGGAAGACCTCAAACCGTTGGGTTCGGAATGGTTCCTTACTTATGCCACTTGTAATGAACGGATTTATGTAATAATATAACCGAGTCTACACAAGAATAACTTAGATACATCTAGGTTCACATACAACCTATATCTAAGTTTACATCTAACCTATATCTAAGTTTGCATGCATGAAAGTAAGTCAAAATAACGGCAAGCACATGATCTCATGAACGCATTAAATCGATAAATATGGCGATATAAATAAATAATAATCTAAACATAAACGTAGAAGAGACATAATTAAGTTCCTAATGCGGAGGAAATAACTAAATCACGCTCGAAAATAATATGCTAAACAACTAAATCATGCATAAAAATAATATGCTCAACAACCTAATCATGTATAAAGTAACATATTATTTCTAATAAACAACGAATAAACGCAAGATTGGATAAAACGAAATATGTGCGTTTCTCAAGTGGTACGTGGAATTGTATCCCGAGTTCAATCTGCACTACCGTCCATTCGGATTCGGCTATGGAATTTATGTCCGGGTTTCCATCCGATATACCACGAGAGATAGCACAAAATCATTCATCACATGGCCACAACACACATGAATCCATAATATGCATTCGAAGAAATAATATAAATAAAAGAACGGGAATAAATAAAAGGGTGCCCTCAGGTCTAACCTCTTAAGTCGCCTCTTGGAAGTACGTTACGCGGTTGTCGGAAGGGTTGGTGCTTTTCAACTTTTCCGATTTACTGATTTTCTGTTTTCCTTAGTTGCCTCGCTGTTTTGGGCTGCTGTTTCCTCTGTTTTGCTGCTATTTTTTTGGTAGCTATTTTTGCGGTAATGATGGAATGTTTTAGCTTGCTGTTTGCGGTGGTTTAGGTGTGTTGGGCTGCGGTTTTTTGGGTTTACTAGGCAGTTTTCTGGACAATTTTTTGTGGTTTTTTTAGTGCAGTTTTTAGGGGCTGTTTCAGGGGGACAAAATTTCGGTGAAAATGGGACAAATTTTCAGTGCAGTTTTTCGGTGATGATGGTTCAGTTTCTGGACATTTTTTGGTGGTTGCAGGGCTAATTTTCAATGTAGTTTGTGGTGGTAAAAGGGGACAATTTGCACGTGAATTGGGCTGCTACATAGGGCTGTTTGGTGGATGTTTATACGTGGATTGGGGCTGCTATATGGGGCTGTTTGGTGCGGCAATGGAGGGAGATTTTAGAGGGTGTTGGTTGCGGTAATGGAGAAGGATTTAAGAGAGCTTATTCACGGCAATGGAGAGGATTTTTTTAGAGTGCTTGGGCGTGAATGCTAGGGGAATGAATGGTTGGTTTATGGTCTTTTTTATAAGAAACGTTTAAGGCTTTCCTTGTACGGGAAGGGAATGAATCATGCAATTTGTGGAGAATATCTTCTAATTAGTGTGCTAAATGGAAAATATCTCTCTAATTTAGGGAGATGATTGTTTTAGTTTAGGAATGAGATTTAATTTAATTAGGAATGTGATTTATGAGATTTGATTTGATTCTTTTAATTCGGGAAGGTGATTTGATTTGATTTCAACATGTGTTTAATGTGTTAATTGTTATTTTGGATGGGATGGGCGTGTGGCATGGAAGGCTTGGGCATGTGTTTGGTTTATTTTTGGTGGGCTTGGGCGTGTGGTTGGTGGTGTGTGGGCTTGGATAAGTTCTAAAATAGAGGTTCAACGAGCAAACCCGAAGCTAAGCAAATGAATTGAGTCCAACAAAGTATTGATTTCTAAATTTCCCTTCCGACGTCTGTTTCCCGCGACTTCCACACCTTTAAGGGTATTGACTCCGTACGAGGCTCATCATCGGGACTTATATGCAAAAATACAGTAACTACAGTCACCCCCACTTTGATGGGACTTGTGCAGTGTGTGACAATAACAATCCTATCAAAGTTATGCAATACATTTTTACTTACCTGGCTCGCCAGCTGCCAATTGACTTGCCTGTTGCTTCGAACTGAGTTGATATTGTGGTGAGGTGCTTCGACCCCGAGGTTCATCCCTGCAAGATGCTGCGATCTCTAGGAATCACTACCGAACTGAGCTGATATGGTGGCGAGGTGCTTCGACCCCTGGGCTTTGTTCCCGAACCATCGAATGTTGGCTTTATTCCTGAACTGTGCTGATGATGCAGTGGGCCTCGACCCTGGGACACATCCCGGAACTGCAATTGATGTGTGGGCCTCGACCTTGGGACGCATCCCTAAACTGATGGTGTAGTGGGCCTTGACCCTGGGACGCATCCCGGAACTGCAACTGATGTGTGGGCCTCGACCCTGGGACGCATCCCAAAACTGATGATGTAGTGGGCTTCGATCCTGAGATGCATCATAGAACTGTAACTGACGTGTGGGCGTCGACCATGGGACGCATCCCAAAACTACTGATTTAGTGGGCCTCAACCCTAGGACGCATCCCGAAACTACAATTGATGTGTGGGCCTCGACCCTAGGACGCATCCCAAAACTGATGATGTAGTGGGCCTCAACCCTGGGACGCATCCTGGACCTGCAACTGACATGTGGGCCTCGACCCTGGGATGCATCCTAAAATTGATGATGCAGTGGGCCTCGACCCTAGGACGTATCCCGGAACTGCAACTGATGTGGGCCTCGACCCTGAGACTCATCCCAAACTGCTAATGATGTGTGGGCCTCAACCCTGGGACGCATCCCAAACTGCTGATGATGTGTGGGCCTCGACCCTAGGACTCATCCCCAAAACTGATACTGATGTGGGCCTCGACCCATGCTCCATCCCCGGAGTGCCATTCCCGGCATACTGAACCTCATCCCTCAGGCATTGCTGATGTGATGGTTCATTCCCAAATCATGTTGTTTGAGAAAAGGGTAGACTAGTCGCCCCCAGTGTCGGTTCATTCTTCTATTCTTTGCTGCTTTCATTAGGTCAAGGTAGATCTCCTGATGTGATGTTACATACCCACCTACTATACTGCCTCTTCACGAGATAATCCCGATAGCTAAACATATTTTCGTCCTCAACGGATGCCTAGCATCGAAACCAGAGAACCTTCAAAGTACTTGATACAACTCAAATCTGAACGTTTGAATAAATGATCTGAACTAGACTCCAAGTGTGTGCGTGCCAAGGTTCTTTCACAGCTTAATCCTTAAGCAGGCCAACTCGATGATTTTGTCTCGAAGAATGGGATCAATGGGTCTAACCAACCTAGATGTCTTGATCATACTCTGTGATTACTTCCTCGTACTCACATGATATGGTTCTCTTATTCTTTTCTTTCGTCTTTTTTTTTCGACACACCTACCCTTTACAGTAGCATTTTTCTTCATGGTGGTCCTAATACTCGCCCATGGGTAGCTTCACGCTTATCGGTTATAGGTGGTCTATTTTTTTTCCTTCTCAGAGACTTTTTCTTCATTTCCAACCATATCATATATCGTAACACAAGTAAACCGGGATGGACATCTAAGCAAACGATCATTCACTGATCCGCCATCTCTTCAACTAGTCATCTTGCCGACTACTCATGCTTCTACTGCTAAGATCCTGTAATTAAGTGCCTGCGAGTCTAGTTGAGATCAATCACTCAAAATACCGGATGAGAGCATATTTTACACTTATCGTTTCTAAGGTTTCACCCTACAATAAATAATCTCATCACCGGACATATGTCTAACCATCAAGGATTTTTCTCTCTCTCGTTTTTTTTTTAGATTTTTTTTTCACTTGACTGGAATTCTTCATTTCAACTGCTGATAATGTGGGCCTCAACCCTGGGATCCATTCCCAAAACTGACATTGATATTTTCGAAACTGACACTGATGTGGGCCTCAACCCTGGGATTCATTTCCGACTGATACTGATGTGGGCCTCAACCCTGGATCCATTCCCGAAACTGATACTGATATGGGCCTCAACCCTGGGATCCATTCCCGAAACTGATACTGATGTGTTGCTGATTCTGGTTGGCTTACATTTGCCGCTTTCTCCTTCTTTTTGAAACCTGTAAATACAAAACAAAACAAACACAATAAAAGAAAGCAAGTACGTTATGTGTATGTATGCATGCATGAATGAATTTCCTATTTTGTTGGGTTAGGTCTTCCGCTAGTCCTCCTGGTGATCGCTCGGTCTTCTTTCCCTCAGGTAAAATATTGCTTGAATCTATCCACGTTGATCGGCTCGGTGAACTCGTTCCCTTCCAAATCTGACAATCTCACTGCCACATTTCCCATGACTTTCTGGACTATGTAGGGTCATTCCCAGTTGGCTCTGAACATTCCTCTCGGGTCTGTCGTCGACGGCTTCAACTGCTTAAGTACCAGATCACCCTTTCTGATCTTAGTAGGACATACTTTCTTGTTGAATGCTCGAGCCAACCTCTTCTGGTATAACTGCATATGACATAAAGACTTCATTCTCTTCTCATCCAGTAATGCTAACTGTTCAAATCTCTGCGAGGCCTATTCTTGTTCAGGTAGCTCTGCTTCTGCTAATACGTGTATGTACCGTATCTCAACTTCTACTGGCAGTACTACTTCCATTCCATAGAGTAAAGAGTAAGGCGTGGCTCCCATTGCTGTTCTCACAGATCTTCTGTACCCCCACAGGGCGTACGGCAACTTGTCGGCCCAATCTTTATAGTTCTTTGTCATCTTGGCTAGTATCCTCTTTAATGTCTTATCGGCTGGCTCAACTGCCCCATTCGCTTGTGGTCGGTAAGGTGATGACTTGTGATGGCCTATCCCGTATTTCTGTAGCATTGCCTTTGTTTCTCCTTGAAACTGGACTCCGTTGTCCGTTACTACATGATGCGGCATCCCATATCGACAAATGATGTTCCGGGCTATGAACTTTGCCATCTGATTTGTTGTGACGTTGCGAAAGGACTCGACTTCCACCCATTTTGAAAAGTAGTCTACTGCCACTACTATAAAACGATGTCCATTCAATGCGTGTGGTCGAATTTCTCCGATCATATCAATTCCCCATGCTGAGAAAGGCCACGACTCTGACAGCCAGTGCAACTCTGTGTGCGGCAGATGATTCAAGTTACCGTGCCCTTGGCAATCGTGACAATGATTTACCAGCTTCGCACAGTCAGCTTCCATGGTCGACAAGTAGAAACCTTGTCTCACTATCTTGCAGGACTAGTTCAATCCGTTCATGTGCGGTCCACATAATCCTTGAAGCTCTCATCCGGCTTCTGTTTGTTATTCTCCAAGTCACGAAGCGACAAGTCGATCTCCAAATCCGTGAGATACTGATTCAGAAAGGCCTCTAGCAATGCCCTCTAATCATCTTTGACCTTCCTCTCCAGGCCATGGTACCATACTACGGGTGCCCCTTCAAGTGAAATCCTAAACATTCTAAACCTGACGCTTTGACAGACCCACTGAACTCATCACATAAACATACTGTCAGAGATGGACCATCGGATCCCCGTACCTGTTGAACTTGGCTATGTCAGACATCTTGAACCGAGCCGGTAGCTGCTCCTCAAAAGTCATCGCCTTATAGTCCAGTAAATCTTTATGCTTACCCCGCATCTTATGGGTAACTGACTCTACCTGATCTCAGAGTTTCTGCAATTCAGCCTAAGACCTAGCTATCCTTCCCGCGGCATACTCAGCCATGTCACCATCAAAAACAGGGATATCATCACTCAACCTGTTCAGAGGTTCCTCACGCCTCTCATTCTCAGAGCCTCCCCCAATGTGGGGCACAACCATACTGGCCACAGTGGTGGTCAAAGCTTGCAACTGCTCGGTAAACTTAGTGAGACTAGTCTCCAGCTGATCCATACGAGATCCCTCGTTAACTGATTCGCTCATGTTCGCTAATGGCCTTTTGACGAGTCTTCCCTCTTCCCTAACCCAACGGGTATCTATGGTGTCTTTTAAAACTGCATGTTAGCATGTATGCGTGCGATGTATGAAATATATAAGTCGGCCCATTATCATTTTAAAGCATTCAATCATACTATTGCAAGGTGCAAACTTGTCCCAGCTGAAAAAGGCCCAACAGGTTTACACTTTTGCGATAACATGGCTAAACAACTTCAAATGATAAGGAGTCTAAACATAAAGTGGCCCATCAATATTTTATAAGCTTTTGGCCCAATTGTCATAAGAGGCGAACTCGTCCCAGTTTAAATGGCCCAACAAGTTCACAACTCATGACGAAAGCTCCAACTGAATCCAAATGACGATGGTCCCGAACACAAGTATAAAGGGGTGTTTTCTATTGGTCCTACAACTATGGTTCACATGCGGGTTTATATTGGTATAGACAAAGGCTCCCGCTGGCGAAGGATTGCCCACAACTTGGACTCCCCACTCAAGGGTTCAAGCGACCAAGTGAGCGCACCTTTTTTATACGCTAAGGTACGTGCCAACGAGTGATGATACATGACTGACTATCAAATAGATTTCTTATTGAAGATTCCCTAGAGGGAGGGTGGAGCGGACTCTCTTAAATACCCAAGCCTCTTAGGCTCTTATCGTCTTGGTGACAGGAATAAACAATAAGTCCTCTAAATTAGTCCACCACAGTAAGCTTCGGGTAAATGATTATCCAGGTTCCTTCACAGCTTCTCCTTATAGAAAGGTAGTGAATGAAGGAAGACACCAAACCATTATCTAGCTCTAATAGTGCCTTTGATTAAACCCCTTTCAACTAAAGCACAAATCACAAACATTACAAGACATTATTTCGGGGCCGATTCTCTATCCCCAGTGGAGTTGCCAGACTGTAGGACATAGAAATCGACGACGTTGTTCCAGGCTCGCGGCCCATTCGGGAGTACGGAGTTGCCCCCGGGGGACTAAACCGGAGAAATAAAATGGAGCCGTCGCCCGGTGTGAACTGGGAAAAATGATTTAAGGCCGCACTCACCCCTCGCAAGGGAAGACCTCAAATCATTGGGTTCGAAATGGTTCCTTACTTATACCACTTGTAATGAACGAATTTATGTAATAATATAACCGAGTCTATATAAGAATAACTTACATCTAGGTTCGAATACAACCTATATCTAAGTTTGCGTCTAACCAATATATAAGTTTGCATGTATGAAAGTAAGTCAAAATAACGGCAAACACATGATCTCATTAACGCATTAAATCGATAAACATAGCGATATAAATAATAATAATCTAAACATAAACATAGAAGAAACTTAATTAAGTTCTTAATGCGAAGGAAATAACTAAACCATGGTCGAAAATAATATGCTAAACAACTAAATCATGCATAAAAATAATATGCTAAACAACCTAATCATGCATAAAGTAACATACTATTTCTAATAAACAACGAATAAACGTAAGATTGGATAAAACGAAATATGTGCATTGTTCAAGTGGTACGTGGAATTGTATCACGAGTTCAGACCGCACTACCGTCTATTCGGATTCGGCTACAGAATTTACGTCCGGGTTTCTAACCGATATACCACGAGAGATAGCACAAAATCATTCATCCTATGGCCACAAGACACATGAATCCATAATATGCATGTGAAGAAATAATAATAAATAAAAGAATAGGAATAAATAAAAGGGTGCCCTCAGGTCTAACCTCTTAAGTCGCCCCTTGGAAGTGCGTTACACGGTTTTCGGAAGGGTTGGTGCTCCGCAACTTTTCCGATTTACTGATTTTCTGTTTTCCTTAGTCACATCGCTATTTTGGGCTACTATTCCTCTGTTTTGCTGCTGTTTTTTTGTCACTATTTTTACGGTAATGAGGGACTGTTTTAGCTTGCTGTTTGCGGTGGTTTAGGTATGTTGGGGCTACGGTTTTTTGGGTTTTCTGGGCAGTTTTTTGCGGTTTTTTAGTGCAGTTTTTAGGGACTGTTTCAGGGGAACATAATTTTGGTGAAAAATGGGACAGTTTTTCATTGCAGTTTTTCGGTGATGATGGTGCAGTTTCTGGACAATTTTCGGTGGTTGCAGGACTAATTTTCAGTGCAGTTTGCGGTGGTAAAAGGGGACAGTTTGGACGTGAATTGGGGCTGCTATATGAGGCTGTTTGGTGGCTTTTTGTACGTGGATTGGGGCTGCTATATGGGGCTGTTTGGTGCGCCAATGGAGGGAGATTTTAGAGGGTGTTGGTTGCGGCAATGGAGAGGGATTTAGGAGAGCTTATTCACGGCAATGGAGAGGATTTTTTTAGAGTGCTTGGGCGTGAATGCTTGGGGAATGAATGGTTGATTTATGGTTCTTTTTATAAGAAAAGTTGAAGGCTTTCCTTGTACGGGAAGGGAATGAATCATGCAATTTGTGGAGAATATCTTCTAATTAGTGTGCTACAAGGAAAAGATCTCTCTAATTTAGGGAGGGGATTGTTTTAGTTTAGGAATGAGATTTAATTTAATTAGGAATGTGATTTATGAGATTTGATTTGATTCTTTTAATTCGGGAAGGTGATTTGATTTGATTTCAACATGTGTCATGTGGCATTTTGGATGGGATGGGCGTGTGGCATGGAAGGCTTGGGCGTGTGTTTGGGTTCTTTTTGGTGGGCTTGGGCGTGTGGTTGGTGGTGTGTGGGCTTAGATAAGTTCTAAAACAGAGGTTCAATGAGAAAACCCGAAGCTAAGCAAACGAATTGAGTCCAACAAGGTGTTGATTTCTGAATTTCCATTTCGACGTCCGTTTCCCGTGACTTCCGCAACTTAAAGGGTAGTGCCTCCGTACGAGGCTCATCATCGGGACTTATATGCAAAAATGCAGTGCCTACAGTATGATTGGGTCATTTGTTGAAACACATGAAGTTTGTAAAGATACAACAGAGAATCGCCACTCTCTCGGATAATATTTTCTTATAAGAGTAGTATTCCAGTTCACGGGTTGATATATGTGATCAATGCTTGAGACTGTGGCCACAGTGGAAGAATCATGTGAGATTCTTGGGTTAGCACGATTCATGACACTATCAACATCATACATTTGACCATATAGGTAGACACTTTCTGTACCCTAGGTCAATAGGTGGGGATACAGTGAGGCGAGGGACCGTATCATATGTAAATCGCATACAGAATGAGTATATATATCTTTCCTTCTCATTTGGGGGCCTTGGCATGTTGCTAGATGTCAACCTTGGTCATTGAAATCGAACGACCATCTGATCGGAGGATAATTTATGTTCGATTAAATTATCACGATTCCTTTCATGTCCAACTTGAAGGTAACCCAAAAAGTCACACACAACAAAGTCGAAATCAATGGTTAACAGTGCACTTTACATATTTAACAGCATATATGATTGCTGTAGGAATTTTTCATAAATGGTTCAATATGTTTAATTATTGAACGGATCATTTATGAGGTTCCATAATGGCTTACGGATTGGTGAATGACGATAGTGGCACTTTGGGAATTGGAATAAAAAAATAGTATTCATGTGAATAGTAACACATGAATAGTGATTTTTTTTTGTTATTTTTGTTATTTGTTTTGAATTAAAATTTGGCCCAAACTCTTATTAGGGTTTTATAATCTCATTAAACCATTAAATTAAGATCCAATGGCTAAGATTAATTGGCTTTATCACACATCAGATTCTTAATTAATTTTGTTGTCTTTGGAGCACTATATAAACCCAAAGAATTCTTCAAAAATTTTTGCACCAAACCTTTCAAATATTGGGTTTATATAAGTGAGCAACTCTAAAGTCTTAAGAGTAAGCCACTCATTTTGAGGATCCTTAAGTCTAATTGACTAGAGGAACCTCGAGTTAAAAGTTTTTAGGTATTTGCCTAGGCTAGCACCAAGGGCAAAATACTCGTACACTCAAGGCGTAGTCTTGCCGTTGAGTTTTGGCTTTGGTGTGTGCATCTTTGGAGGCCACACACTTGGGTGGCTCTTTGGAACGTGGAAGAGCTTGTTGAGTTCGAGAAAAGCTTGTAGATTGGAGGGAGGCCTGGAGGAGTTTACGGTTCAAGTAAGTCTTTTTCTTTCTTTATTTTAATTAGAGTTATTATGATAGTTAGCATGTTTAGGTTTATGTTATTTGCATGTTTTATGAGTTTTATGCTTAGAATATATAGTCACATGCCTAGGCTTGTAGAATAATCAAAACAAATGGGTCTTGGGCAAAGGGAAAGAGGCATCATAATTTTAATTATTTAATTTTCCGCTGCGCACTCGCGGCCGCTTCCCAACAAACACATGATCATTGTCCATTGCAACTCCTTTCTCTACACCATTATGTGGACTCTTTCTAATGACTTTTTATACGACATCTTTTAAGATCTCTACCCTACTGCATTCTTCATTGCCTTGAGACTTGGTATAATTTTGAAAACACTAAAGGTGACTACATCATTTTTGCACTTGCATTGTCATTTCACCTTTATGCACATCAATGATCGCTATGCATATTGCCAAGAAAGGTCTCTCTACGATAATAGGGATGTCATGATCCTCCTCCATATCAAGAACAAGGAAGTCAGCAGGGAAATAGAACTTATCCATATTGACCAATACATCCTCTATTATTCCTTGTGGGTAGGTGAGGGATCTATCTGCTAGCTGTAATATGACAGTGGTTGGCTTTGCCTCACCTACGCCCAACTGTTTGTAGATGGATAAGGGCATGAGATTAATACTCGCAGCCAAATCTCATAACGCCTTACCAAAGTATCGATTTCTAATAGTGCATGGTATGGTAAAACTGCTAGGATCCTTCAGCTTTGGAGGGAGATTCCTCTATATAATGGTACTATTCTCTTCTATGAGTGCTACTGTTTCAAAATCAGCCATCTTCCTCTTCTTGGACATCACCTCCTTAATAAACTTCACATAATTAAGCATTTGTTCTAATGTATCTTCGAAGGAGATGTTGATATGGATCTTTTTAAAGATATCAAGAAACTTGGTGAATTGATCATCCAATTTCTTCATTTGAAAGCACTGAGGGTATTGCAAATGTGTCTTCAATATGGGGGTGGCTTATACGGCAGAAATACTACATTGTTCTCTTCTTTTGTTATTATTTCCTCCTCAAATACAACTTTTTTTCTTGACTACCTTGGTCCTTAGGGGTATCTCTAATATATTTCCCACTCCTGAGGGGTAATGGCCTGACACTATTCCTTAGGGTTGACCTCGGTATTACTAGGAAATTCCTATTTCTATTGATTAGCCATGAAAGAACTAAGTTGACTTATTTGCACTTCTAAGGACTTCAGCGTTGCCCCTATATTGCCCATGTGTGTTTCAATATGTTCAGCCTCATCTCATTCTTCTCAAACATATCTAAGGATGGCTTGTGCTTAACTATTTGATTATTGAAGCCATGAGGAGGTTGCAAGGCACTCTTTGTGTTTGCATATGACAAGTTCGGATGATAATAGTTAGGCATATGATCGCCTTTATAGTTATTGAAATTTTGATTGTTCACATACTGGACTTGCTCAAAACTTTCTCCTCTATCTGGTAAGATCATTCTACTAATAGTAGCAGCTTCAATAGATGGCTAACCCCTTTGATTAGTCAATGCTGTCAGATGAGTCGTGAGGGATGACACTTGAGCTGTAAGTGCAACGATATGATCCACCTAATGTATACCAGCTACCTTAGTTATCATCGAGCGTTCACTTGGCCATTGGAAATTATTAATGGTCATCTCCTCCGGTAGAACATAGACATCTTTAGCAATTTTCTTAAATAGAGTTCCTCCAGCAGCTGCATCGACCATGGTCTTGTTTGGACCGTTCAACCCCTTATAAAATAGTTGAATTTGGACCCATTCTTCATAATTATGATATGGACACCTCCTGAATAGATCTTTAAAGTGCTCCCACACCTCATACAGGTTCCTGGTTTCTAACTACTTAAATGTGTTTATCTCTATTCTCAGTTGGGCTGATTTAGAGAGTGGAAAGAACCTCGCAAGAAATCTTGTGGACATATCCTCCCATGTCATGATACTCCCCATTGGTATATATTGTAGTCAACCCCTAGCTTGGTCTCTTAAAGAGAATGGGACAAGCGCAATATGATGGTCATTTTAGTCACGCCATTCCAGGAGCATCCTTAAGTAAACGTTAGGATCCTCTACAGTTGAACCCCCAATTTGGTTTTGTTGCACCATGTTGATGAGTATAGGTTTTAGCTCAAAAATATTGGCATTGATTGGTTGGTGCACAATCCCAGGATAATTATCTTTAGTGATTGGCTTAAAGTGATCTCGGATTGCCACCTGGCGTGAGTTGTTCTCTATATTTTCAGCTGCCATTGCTTATTTTTCAATTTCCATTTCTTTCCTTAGTCTCTTTGCTATTCTTTCTATTTCATGAACAAACAAAAGATAATCGAGACTTGTGGATATTTGCATTCACTGAAGCACCGAAAGACAGAAAGAAATAATAAAATAATAAAATTAAGAATCAAAATCAAAATCAAAAAGTAAAAATCTAAATTAAAGCTAAGGTTATTTGGTAATAGTATTAATGTGAATAATATTAAAGAAATCCCCGACAATGGCGCGAAAAACTTGTTGCGAGATTATTCATACCGCAAGTATACGGTGTCAAGTTTTAGAAAAAGATAAGTAAGAGTGTCGAATCAACATATTGAAATCAAACTGACATTAAGTACTATAATTAATAAACCTAACTTTATTTAGAAGTAATTTACAAAAAAAAAACACTAAATTAAAATTAAAACTTAAAGAAACAAGATATCAAAACGTTTAGTTAGGAAAGACCAATATGAGATAAATTCTAGAGTCTTATTTCACCTAACTATCCCCTATGTATTTGTTATGTCAATCAATTATTAGTCAATTTCTTAGATTATAAGCCAATAATCCTAAATTATTTTACTCCTTCTCCCGAGTTCTGAGTGAAAATATTATTAATTACTGACTTTGATATCCCTATAAAAATCTAGTAATTAATAACTCATTGCTTTATGATTCTTTGTTAATGACTTCAAAGGAAATATAGGTCCTCTTGAACTCTATAATTGATGAGTGGAAAATATATCACTATTTACCGCCCCTTTAACCTAATATTTTGTATTGTTTCTCGGGTTTTATGAATGTTATGATGTGTTTTGTGTTATTTTTCAAATAAATAATGATTTGGGACTGAATGGAATCAATTGGGGCTGAAACGGTGAAAAATGTAATAAAGGGCAAAATTATCATTTACGCATTGCGACGCATAAACCTTCTGCGTCGCGACTACTAACATGCGATGGCCACATATCAACATCATAGAAAACTGCTAACATGCATCGGACATGTGTCATCATCCCAACGAACTGCATAACTCATCATCGCCACGTCAGTGCCACATCAGCACCTGCATCATCATGACGTCAGCATAATCATTCACTCTACCGACATGCGTCATTGCTTACGTCAGCATGACATCATCGTTGCGACACGCACAACTTCACCCCTCGCAACGTCGACCTAATAATTTAGCTGCCGACGAACTGCATACACTTGTCAACATCTCAAGAAGCCGCGGACAGGTGTCACAAATCTACGGCGCGTCGCGACGCGCGGTCTTTTATCCGTCTCGATGCCCAGCTCAAAAATTTACCTATAAATTCAGCTGATGACTGTATCTTGTTTGTTTAAGTTTTTGTAATTTAAATTATGCATTATTTTTTAAATAATAGTAGTAGTTTATTTACTTTTCATTTCTTTTATGTTTAGTAGTTAAATTTCTACTGGGAGAAGATTGAATCTTTTATTATTAGAGTTTAGATTAATCTTCCTTAATTATAATATATAAATTATCTCAAGACCTGACTTAATTGGATACCGGCTTTATGGTCGGTTGGACTTAATTAAATTGATTTTAACCTGACTAAACTGGATGCCGCCTTTATGGTCGGTTGGAATTAATTCAAAA
>SKCR01001354.1:0-75209 GCA_019454045.1 Zanthoxylum bungeanum | reverse complement strand
TTTCTATTAGGGGGGCACATTTTTTGTTCTTTGCATCAAATGGCTTCATCTGCTTTTCTTTTACTCTGATCTGATTTTTCTTGAAGTGCATATATCTATAATAGTCTTCTTTTGTCATTGCACACTCCATATTTCTTCATTCCTCTAAAATTATTTTTGAACTTCTTGCTAAGCCGAGTGGGATGACGGCCTTCTTCCCCCCTTTCCCCTTTTTTCTTTCATGTTGGCTTTCCACAGTCTTCTTTTAATTCATTCTAGAAGGTCAGGTGGTTGCTTATCACCTACATGTTCTTATGTTCAATATCCGACACTTCCATCTCGTCTTTCAAACTGACTTTTAAGAGCATGCAGTTTTTAAAGCAGAGGAAGTTAGGGATTCCGTTCAAGAGCATTTTACAATTTTTATAGGGATATCGCTACTTTATACAGTATATCTTCCATTTTGGAGTAGGATTTTCTTTACCTCTGGAATTTGATGGCAGTAATAATATTTCGTGTTTGATGGTTTTCCATGTCTAGTCTAAGAATTTTTCATGCCTATCTCTTTTGTTTCCTCCTCTATTAGGATTCATAGCTGAAGGCGCAAGTCATCATTAATGATCATTGATCCCAATTGTTACCTTTAGGTTATTATTATATGAAAATCCATTTGAAATAGGTTTTACATTTTTGTGACACATATTCATCAAAACTTCGCAAAATTTCTTGTTCCATGGCGTGAACATCTTTGTTGTCTCTGCATGTTTGACGTTTGATCTTTCTCTAGAAATGGTGCTTATGTAATCGCTATCTTCTGACGGTCTCCTCGAAGTTCCGTTGAATAGTGAAGACAATGTTTAGTATTTTACCATGCCTGTATGTGGAGAGATTCTTTGGTGCAACAGTGGTGCAACAGTGGTATGGGTGACGTGGTACCACAAGCGAATTAAAAAATGACATGTAGAGTTTCTTCACCTATTTTTTAGTTGTTTTTTAATTTTTAGCACGCGTGGCAGTGGATGATTGGCTTGTTGCATGGATGACGTGGTACCACTGTTGCATAGAAGATTTTCTCCTGTATGTGATAGGATGTATTGAGAGAGACTCAATAAGGTCAAATCTCCTTATCAGTTTTCTTGTGAGTCATTTTTATGATCTGCATAAAGGCCGGTTGAAGCATACTGCTATCAAGTGTTACTTGCATCTAGGTGATACTATATGCCGACTGCCAATTGAAGAGAAAATACTAAAGTACACACCACCCGATGCTATTATTTTTTCTTTACTTGCCTGCATGTGTTGTTCACTAGAATTTGTACAACAATAGTGATGTGCTCCAGATGATTTTTTTTTTACTATTATTATTTTCTCATTCCATGTATCAGAACGATTAATTCATGATAATGTTTATAATAGCCAGATTGTTAATTATAAAAAATTATCTCTTCTTACTGCTTCTTCCGATTGATTATTGGTAAGGCAATACCTGCTTCTGTGTTGTCAGGGATCCTCTGCCAATTTTGATATTCTTACAATCTTATGGTGCTTCTCTTGTTTCAGGCAAAATCTTCAAATTACTCTGCTACGCTAAGACAAATTTTCCCAAATATCCAGCAGATAGATTCCAATGTATTTCTTTAGAAGTCAGAGTGGCCTTGGGTTCTCTTTTTGACAGGAGCTTGGCCCTTGAAGGCCTCTGAAAGGGACAACCTATATTCAAGTAATGAATTCTTAAATAAATTTTCTATTCTATGGTTCCTATATAGTCATCCATGGTTTGTTGATTATCGTTAAATCTGGTTGCAGGCAGTTCGTGTTCACGAGTAGGAACAAGAACACGAGTTTTGCAAGGACAGCGATAATACAAAAAGTTAAGCATTGATAAGAAAATAGTTGGACGGTTGCAGTTGACATAAACTTTTGAAGCTTTAATGTGTCATTCGCTGTTGTTTCTTGCTGTTTGAAGAATCTTATTATCTTATTACTGAAGCACCATTGTGTTTAAATTAAAGTTAGTTTTAAACTCTGTTATTATAGAAGAATATGGGGATGTATGAATCTCTTTGATGCTTTATATTCTGTTTGCATACTTTAGAAGCACCTTTGAAATGAAGATTCTGTCCTGGATCATGTAGGAGATTTTCTAAATATGGTTGTAAGAGGTTATTTATAGAAAATGAAAGGATGTAATCCTTAAGTGAAGAGATTAAACCTTTGGGTTTAAAGGGAATGGTATGTCCTTTGAATGTAAAGGACATAACCCTTCGGAATTATCTTAATAGACACAAGGGTACCTTTTCAATGGTAACCCTCTATATCTATAAATAAGACATTACATTCCCATTTCAATTCACTGAATTTTTCAACATATATATTCTCTAAGAGTCTTGCATACTAGAAAGTTTTTTAAGTAAAGAGAGTTTCCACCATTGTTCCAGGAGTGCCCTTTCAACAAGAAACATCCAAGGAATAATGGGAGAAGGTTAGCCACATTGCATCCGTAGAGCACCGAGGCGGAGGCTAATAAGTTCTTAAGGACAGAGGTATCTCGACTTGAATTTCGTTTTTAATCATCATCAATATTTTTCCAGGTTTTTCTTACTATTCTCTAAGATTTAGGGTTTATGGTTTAAGATTGGTATGTTGTGTAGATTTGATTTCATTGTTGTGTTTTGATTCCATATTTGTTTAATGCATGTTGATTTCATTTAATAACACAAATTAGACAACAGATCACTAATCTGAAAATTTGGTCACATAAAGCTCAATAAATAGACAACTTTTTTGTTGAGTTTAATGCCTGATTTAGAGAGTGAAATGATAAATACTTGATAACTAAGGACTGAATTTCAGATATGAGTTTCTGGGTGATGCATTTAAAGAATCCATTGAAACAAAGTAATTAAAGAACAGTTTACAAGGAGAACTGCTGAGTTGATGGAGAGACCATTGCTAAAATAATAAAGAATGAAAGAAAGATGATTCAAGAGCTTTAATAAAACTTTAATTAAAGTGAAAGTTTATAGTTTCAGTAGCAATTAGATTGCGTCCCGCGTTGTTGTGGTTTTTATTTTTAAAAAAAAAATGATCTAAAAATTTACAAATATAGTTATCTGCACACAATATTTCCAGCTCTATAAAATAATCAAGTAGCCATGACCAAAATTGATTTAAGCCGCTATGTTAAAACTATCATTTCATTAAATAGAGTTCTCTATCCAATTAAAAGTGTGATATTCTATTATTTATGTAGTATATTCTCAATATTCATTTATATAGGCATAAGACATAATGAGATACATGAACCAAGTAATGAATAAAGTAAAAGTTATATTTGAGATTCATGAATTAAGTAATGAATTAATCAAGTAAATAGGATGAATGGATGAATCAAATAAAAACATTAATACATATTTCAAAATTCATGAATCAATTAATAAATGAATTAAGTCAAATTGGTTTCGAGATTCATGAACCAATTGTAGTGAACAATTTTATCCCTATCTTATATAGTGTCAAATGACAATACCACACAAAAAAGGGGGGACAAAAATGTATATGCATGATGCCCAGTAGATGTGTTACAAGTAGAGGGATGGAAACGAGTAGGATATGGTACAGGAATGTCATTATCTGTACCGACTCATTCAATCAATGAGTATAAAATTGCACACTTACCCATCTCTAATATACTAGATCTTCGTTCACACAAGATTTCATCTTTATTTGAACGAGGATATCAATAGGTTAGGGGCGATAATGAAGTAATTTTTTATATTTGTTGATTGGACAAGTTGAGATTCGAACCTAGATGAATTCCTAACCATATGTCAAAGAAAAAAACAAATGGATCTCGCATGATTCTCAAGAAATTATTCTATTTCTTCCGGAAGAATAGCCGGGACATTGAGAAATATCCAAAAAGACATTTAAGATATCGGTCTGATTCTATCTCTTTTCGTTCCGTTTGCCCAACGGAATAGTCAAACTGCGCCTATTCAAAATTTGGATGTGCTTTCAAACACCTGGGAATCTTGGACGATGGGAGAGGGCCTGATCAACAAGTAGTTTCCCAGAGGTCGACAGTCTTCTCGAACATCTACAGGGAACACATGAGACCCTGGGCCTTTCATCCCTCCTCTACTTTGCAATGAAGTTATTATTATTCTACTTGTACAGTAATGGAGGCCCATAATATTCACACTCTCTTTTGGGTTACCCACGGACTGTATGGCCCAAAAGAACTATAGTCAATGGTGAGTATATTCCTCGAGAGTATTATGAAATAAACGCTGGAGTATAAATTAATATAAAAAAAAATCTCATATTATGATATTATGATTTTGTGAGCGTTAATACTAACGTTAATCTACTCATTTGATTGATAGTTAAAACGTTAACGTTAACATTCCAGCAACGTTCCGACGCTAAATCTCCAAAGTGAATTATCTTCATTAACAACAATAATGCCTGCCGACTCTTTAAAATCAAATGATTACAACTTTTCGAGTAAGAATTGTCCACATACTTATTTCAATTGCCAGGCAAAAGAAAAAAAATCGCTTTAAGACTCCATCCAATTTACAAGATCTTGTCTGAGACTGTATACGCCGCAAATCCAGCGGCCCCAACACTGTTCCCCACCGTAACACCACAACACCGCCCTCCTTTTTGACCTCTCGGTCAACCTTTTGACTATCATCAACTTTGATGTTATTACCCAGTTTGATCAGACGGTTTAAAATTTTTAGGACCACGTTTATTTGGCTTGATCTTGATGCAAATCATATTTTTTATAAGTCGGCAGGGGGAGTGGGTCCCAAATCGATATGGGTGGTGGCTGTCGATTTAATTTCGTCATATATCTGGTTTGATTTGTGGTGTCAACATCTTTTCTAATGTTTGGATATAATTTTTTTTATTAGCCCACCATATTGAATTGAAATTAATTATTAAAATTTTGATCGACATATATTCATAGTAGCAAAAAATCTCGAATATCGATTAGGATTCAAAATTCCGAATCATTCAATCTGAGAATCATGAATTTTTTTTTTTTTATTTCAATTCAAAAAATATCAAAACGTAATGAGATCAGATAAAATAAAACATCTCGATTTTTATCCCTATGGACACTTAACCCATATTTAATAAATTTGAGGTTAATTTCTTAACATTTGGATTTAAAAAAAAAATCGTGCATCAAAATTAAAAAATATATATTTTCCTTTAAAATGTGCCAATCAAACTTTAAAAATGAAATATAAAGTATATATTCTGCCAATCTCTTGTTACGTCATTGTATCCAAGACCAATTCGAATTGACATGCATTTTTTTTTCCCTTTAAAGACTATTCAAAGCCTAATATTCTCCAATATCGAAAATTTCACCGCTAAATCATTCGACCCGAACTTAAACGAAGCAGGTACACATCAATCTTATTCTTAAAGGAAAATAACACAATCCTTTGCTACTCGGCATACCTTTGGAATAGACATAGAATAAAATTTAAATAGATGGATGATAATTTCCCTAACAAAAATAGGTGAATAATGGTAAAAATCTGCGAAGGATCTCAATAATATTACGAGGAAAGAGAGTGATTTTCTTTTTGTTTGGTTAAAAAAATTGGTGAAATAGGATTTTGACTCAAATTAGGGATGGTAATAATGGAGAGCGGAAGGGAGAGGATTGACATCCCTATATCGGTCCCAACAATCTTTAGATGTTCTCATCCCCTCGTAATTGTTTTAAGGGAAATGTTGGAGATCCCCGAATAATAAAAGGGATTCTAGATGGACCCGGACCCCGAATAATAAATAAATTTTTTCTTAAAATAAATTTAAGTCATTGAAAAAGATATTAATTGAACTATTAATTTATCAAGAAATCAAGCATTCATATTCAGAAAATTGATAAAATCTATTACACAAATCACAATTTATATAGAATATTGAAATTCGTATTTTCAATCTTTTTCTTTGGTCTATAATTTAATAAAATGATGAATCCCTCATTAAAAATCGATTATAAATGTATAATTATTTCATTTAAGCCCTTATACTATTTATACTATTTATGATTTATATATTTTATAAGTATTAAGATATTTTTTTATTTACATCTATATAAAATTTGTAAATAGAAATTTGAACATATTTATTAATAAAAATAAAAATAAATAAATTCAAACTTAAATGAGTAATGGGGAGGGGATGAGGATTTTACCTAATTCACGCCTGTTCGCGCGAATAATAAATGGGTATTAAATTTTATCCATCCATGTCCCTGACGTTAATTTTTTCAATATTTTATCCTGATCCCCTTCCCAATTGGGGAGGGTCCCCGAGAGCCCCCGACCTCTTTGGGATATCTATCATCCCTAATTCAAATGTATTTGAATGAAGAAACCACAAATTTCATGAGGTCAGATAAAAAATTCTATAAACTAAGGGTTTGCAGCACCGAACCACAAGGAATCATACTGATTTTCCTATTCCAAAATCGGAACCAGTTTCTTTAAGGTCAATTTAGGTTCTAAAACTAAGAAATCTACTTTTTTGGTCTGGTTTCGATTATATTTTGATGGGAATCGGAATTGATTTTGAAACCGATTTGAGCGCAATAAAATCAATAGGTTGATGAACTATTTTACTTTATGTATTGACCATTCAAGTACTGGACAAATACAAGTGTTGCAGTAAATGTATTATTACTGAAAGTTTGAGAAGTAGTCATTACTTAATATTAATTATCAATTTTTGTATTTTTTTTTATAGTGAGACAAAAAATATATTGAACAAATGAAAATAGGTAATCCGGAACCGGACCAGAATTAATTAGGAATCGATCAATACAATACCCTATGTAATTAGATAGGTTCCATTTTAAAATATTAAGACCCATTTTTTTCATATAGATTCCAGATCCACTCGAAATCAAAATCAAAATCGATTTTGCTCATCATTCAATGAAATAAAATAAATTTCATTTAGAAACCTTTTTTTTTTTTTAATATAATACAAATCTACATATATATAATTTGAAATCCATTATAATATTGAATATAAATACTTTATAACACACATAAAATTCTACGTCTATTATGAGAAAATTCTACTGAAAAAATTATTTTTATTTTCCGAGAGTCGAATTTATACTCTTCCAAATAAGTCGACCACTCGGCCTAGAGCCCAGTGGCGCATTTAGAAACCTTTTATATTCCCTTAAATGTTTCTTTTTACCCGTTGAGAAGTTGATAGCGTTGACGGATGCACGTGGCAGTGACCAAATTATGCCGACAGTCGCTGTTAATTGGTCAGCCATTTCATAAAATTTTCAAACTTAAAAATTGATCTGCTGGAGTTTCGAGACAGACAGGTCACAGTCACTCTCTCGCCGCACCCGGCAATGGAGACGTCATGACACGTGCATCCCCACGTGAGCATTCTATATAAAATTATAATATTTCCGCCAACTTTTTTTACTTTTTTAATTTAAGTTTTGAAGTTTGTTCCTTGCAATGCAATTTCTTTGTTTCTTTCTTTTCATTGAATAAGATAATAACTGAATCATTTTTTTTTTAATTGTAAATTATTGAAGAATTTTAGCTGACCTACTTATGGAAAAATTATATTATGTGTCGGGTGTATATGTCATCTCTCTCACAACAGCTGGGTCTCATAACTGTGTGGGGCCCAGCTGATGTGAGAGAGATGACATATACACCCGGCACATGATATACCACCTCCTACTTATGAATATAGTAAATGCAGTAATTTTTTTGAAATGTCGTCAAATTATCCGATTCGAATTTAAAAAAGCAGATAAAATATACGACTGTTCCAAATTTTTATAAAAAATACACTACATAAATTCGAACTCAATACCTAACAATCAAATCATAAATCTTTTATCATAAAGTCGCATCCATTGGGGACATAAATGCAGTACTTTCTAAGCATCAAATGAAATTAAAATATTCGATTCAGTAAGGTCGCATGGAAATTAATTAAAATATTTTCCCCATTAATACTGTTGCTACAGTGTTTTGCTGATGAAAACACTTTTTGATTTTTGTTTTCTTATTATTATTATTATTATTATTATTATTATTTGAAAGTGTATTCTCATGTTATAAGTTTGTTATTTAAAAAATATATATATTTAACACTTCCCCTTATAATTTTTGGTTTCGACCACTTACTCTTCTATAATTTTCATAATACGCCGTCACAGTAACATCTATATTTAAAATGGTTTTTTTTTTAAAAAAAAAAAAAATCATTTAAGTCATATATTACATGGTCCCCAAGGGGTGTGGTTTGGTGGTGTAGGGTCCAGGATCTCATCTTGAGATTCTGGGTTCGAATCCAGGGGGTGCACTTCTTGTAAGAGTCTGGGACAGCCGGTGGTTTTACCTGCGCCGCGGCCCAGAATGGGTGGTTTGGTGGCGGGGTTTCCATCGTTTCCAAAAATATATATATATATATATTATCATGATTCGTATTTATTAAACAAATCAAATACGAATATTTGTTCAGTCATGATATTATTCAATAACATAATTTATCATAATTTATTTACATTAATTTTTCATAAATATGAAATATGTAATTAATATATTTACTAAAAATATCTCACCAAATATCGACGATATTATTTTTCCTATGGTAATCAGCCATAATTTCTCGAATCTTAATTGAAAAATAATAATAATTAGTAAAACAAATCATAAACGAGTAAATGAATCAATGAGCTTAAATTCGTATTCGAAAACGAATCGAATAGAATTGACAAATTTATTAAACAAATCTATTTTTTCAAACTCGTATTCGTTTTAAAGCGAATCGAATCGAATGAATAAACGAATCATAACCCAAATTACTACCCCTAATCATAAGCATATTTTTCTTTCTAGCAAATGTTTCAAAATGAATATCATGTAAGGTATTTTTTTTAAGGAAAATTTCAAGTTGCCAATCATTTGATAAGTTTCTATGTTTATAACGAAAATCTTACATACTAGATACAATTTTTTTTTTCTTTTTAGGTTATTGTTCGCGATTTTACACGTCACGCAATTGTACGTATCGCTCAAATATTATAAAAAATATTGAACCCACAGGGACTTACAATTAATCCTATTAATTATTAAAATTATGCAATTTTTACTAAAACTAAACAACTGATTTAATGAGGTTGATTGATTAACTAATTAAAAAACTAAATAGACATAAATAAAGTACTTTGGAAAATCTTATGAGAGTAAAAATCTATGATTATAACTTCACCAAGCACGCTAATAGATTTATGCACTCTTCATTCAATGGAGTAATTGTTATGGATTACTAACATAAAACACAAAATTATCTACAAGTCTCTTCCAATGGTCAAGTAGACATGCCCAATTTAGTTCAATTACCTATATTCCTATGATAATTAATCTAATTCAAACTCATTAAATTCAAGTTCTAATATTGGCTATGCATGCCCTGCAAGTATATTCTTATCTTGCGTGGAAATCGATTCTGCGAATACGATCACGCACTATTAGTTCCTAAGGCTAAATCCAAATTTCTTTTTCCAAGTTCCTTAGGGTTTACCACAACTATCCTATTGGTGATCAGACAATAAAACGCATTAAGAATAGAAAATAATAAATAATCCAATCACAAACTCAAAAGAATAAAATGACGTAACTTGAATTAACGATTGTGCATATGATCCATTACAACCCTAAACTAATGAATTAGTTACACATGATGTTTAATAAACACAAACAATTCATTATTACAAGACAAGAACTCAATAAATAAAACTGAAAGAGATAAAGGGTAGAAAGTGAAATTCCCTACAAGCAATAGCGACAAAGCAATCTCTATACCCAAGAGGGGGGTGAATTGTGTTATCACTATAAATGCGGAATTAATAAATCTTTACCGATTTTTAGCTCTTATTACCAAATGGACACTTAGGCTAATTTTCTCTATTCCGATTAATAATCTATATGGAAGTTTTCTATTCAATAAGCATAAACATAAATAAACTTGCAATATGTAAAAGTATAGGGAAAGAGAATACGACACCGAGATTTATAGTGGTTCGGCCAAACGTGCCTACGTCCACTCCCCCAAGCCTCGCTTGAAGATTTCCACTAGAATCGAGTTTCCGTGGTTCACCCGCAACCAAGAGTTTTCCGCAAAGGTGCACTCCGAACCTTTTACAATTTGAGTTTTGTTCGTAAGCTTACTCACAAACCTTTACAACTACCCAACGGATGTGATTTCACAACCACAAGTGTTTTTGTATTAGAAGATTTAAAACACACTTGGGCACTCACAAATATAAAGAAGATTGTGTGAGTTGCAAACCCAAATGTTCTAAGCTCACTCCTAAATGATATGAAGATGAGTGTGTGAGCTTGAGAGTGTTTGAGATTAAGAAGGTTTAAGACACTCTTATTTTTGCCTTAGAGAATGTATGAAGATGTATTATGATGTCTCTAACCAAGGCAAATGAGTTGGGGTTAATTTATATAGAAAATGAAGAGCAGTCCCAACATTCTGCTGAGACCGGTATGAGACCGGTATGCCGGTCTCCAACAGATATATTACCGTTGGGAGAAACTAGCCATTGGCATGACCGATTTGTTAATCGCTATGTAGACCGGTTTAGGTCATGCCGGTTCCAGTAAGGGAACTAGCCATTGGGCTCACCGGTAGGTAGACTGGTTTGGTCTGTGCCGGTTCCAGTAGCCATGCATTCCATAGGTTCACCGGTATGGTGACCGGTATGAGACCGGTAAGGTCCGTGTCGGTTCCAATAAGTGTGCAAAACAAAGCATTTCACCGGTATGGACACCGATACGGGACCGATGTGCCGGTCTCAGTATCAAAAATACAGATATGAAGATTTTAATGCATTTTGTACATGAACCTAACGCATCTAAGTGAGTGTGCATGATCTCTATGAGCTTAGGCACTTGAATATTACAATTCACATTACAATTAGAACCCTAAGCTAAGACTTCGCAAGGTTATCTCGTTTTGCCGCAAGTCTTCACATTCTCGCTCTTCACCACGTTGCACTTCGACATCTTTTTGTATTACTTCGTATTTGCGCGTCGAAGATTTATTTCTTGTTGCATCATCAAAATCCAATTACGCGACCAAGTCGCCAACATAAAGAACTTGTGTTGAGGTCTTCTACTTTAACCTTAAGCACTGGTTGAATATGTGGTTCTTGTCTTGCTATGGATATTTTTTCTCGCTTTGTGCTCTCCAAAGTATGATGATTTTGGGTTAGGGTCGGACTTATCCTTTTATAGGGGTTGCTGGTGAGTTTTTCTTGTTTTGAACGTTTTTCTTAATTAAGCTGCTGAATACGCACTAATGTCGCGACATTAAACCAAAACCACCAATGTCATGTCTTTGAGCAAAAATTGCTCATTGTCTTCAGTCGCAACATCAAATTTGATCATTGAATTCGGTGTCATCTAGTCATTCATTTCTTGCCCACGACATCTAAATAAGTTTATTATAGACTTCAAACCTACAAAATGCATCGAAACAATTAAAAACTCTCATAAAACTCGATTTTTCCAATAAAATACACGATAAATAAATAATAAATATAGATATAATAACCGCTCATCAGTTACCAATCATTTGATCAAAATACATGCATAGAATCATAGTTTTTAATTTTTTTTCCCTCTCAACTTCATTAATCACTAATCATTTGGGAAAATTTTTAATGATCTTATAAATCTCTCTCTCTCTCTCTCTCTCTCTGCAGGCTGCATCTGTCTCTTCTTGAATCTACCATTTCTTGTATCATTTTAAATTTACCATTTCACAAAAAAGTTACTGCAGATTTTACTTTTTTCATTATCGTCTCCATAATGTTAATAAAGGTTAATGTAACTCGCGTCCAAATGCAATTGGATAACCTGCTCAAAATCGTCAATTAGGATTGAGTTATGCTTGATAAAAGGCTTGTATCCAAATATAGTGCTTCATCCAAAAGGAAGATAGTAATGAAAGCAAGTGTTTTACATGCTTCGTTTAAGTTTGAGTTTGGTGGTTTGGCCGCTGGATTTCCAACGTTTCTAGAAAAAAAAAAAAAAAACAATGACTTAATTGCACATTTAAAAGGGCGATCTCGAAGACAGACCAAATAGACAATTGATTAGGATCTCAAAATTTAATTTAAAAATTTATCGACAGATTTTACACCGTAGAAACTCACCGAGGGCTGACTCATGTTAACAATCATTTAAAAAAAAAAAGGAATAATAAACAATAAAAGTACTAAAAGAGGATAAAACAACAAACTAAAAAGATGTGATTTCAACGTGTAATGCATGTAATGGGAAAGTGAATATGAATGATGAAAATGGAATAGTTCCCATAAAAATGGAGATTTGTAATTTGTTTATGGGTTTAAAGCGAAAATGGATTTGATTAAAGGTTAATAATTTCTATACCAACTTTTGTAAGTGAAAACAAAATAGTTTTGTCAATTTGTTCTTTTTAGATTAGTCTAAAGTTGATTTAAATTTTAAAGTAGTTTCTATTTGTGTTGAATAAGACATTGGACCTAACACATAACTCCAACACAAACATTGGCTATTCAATTGTGTAGTAGGATCCATTACTTGAAACTTTTTTAATTATTTTAAACAGATAACTTTGTAGAATAGAACTTAGAATTTGAAAAACATTTTTTGAGGGGGGAAAATTGATATTAATATTAGAAATTGTTTTTTTATCACTTGTGTTAGATAATCAATTTGTATGTTAAAAAATTATATTTATTATTAAAAATTTATACGAGACTCGAATAATTATTAACTAAGACTGAGCTGGTGTAATTCTCCTTATATTAAAAGATATAAATTAGCACGAATCGAATTTACTTTCAAATATTTAAAAAGTACTTGAACCTCAACTTAAAAAATTAGACAAATAAGAGTCTACCACTCAACTAATGACTAATTTACGTAAAACCTTTTATTATAATATAGACTAAAAAGTCAATATTATAGTAATCGAAATCATTCCTTGTTGGTTGAATAACGGAATCATATCCTTGAATTTTTTTCTCACTCGTAACATCTTAATATATTATATGATCAAATTTTCCTTTAATACTTTATATCATCTTATCCTCAAGGGCCGTGACTTGATGATGTACGGTTCATGATCTCACCTTAAGGTCATAAGTTCGAATTCAAGGAGTACGTTTCTTATAAGAGTCTGAGACAGCCGGAAATTTTATCTGTTTCGCTTAAGCCCCGAATGAGATAGTTTGACTGTGGGATTTCCAACGATTCCAAAAAAAAAAAAAAAAAAAATTTATATCATGTTTAATAGTCTTAATTAGATGCATTAGCCTTCTATTTGAGACCTCATTTTATCAGACAGCGTAATTCCAAATTACTAGATTAGAGTGTAGTACGTGGATGCAATGCGCTAACGAAGCCATCCTGTAAATATTCCACATATATAGCTAGCCGATCTCTAAAATTTAATCCAAAATTATAACTATAAAAATAAATAATTTTTATATATTTCTAATAAAAATTACATTTTAAAAATTCGTCCAATACTCCCGAAATTCGGGACAGTTCCGGGACACATTGAATATCGATTAAATAATGACGAAAAGGACTAACCAATTCAACATGGTTTTAGGTTGCATTGTATTAATTAGAGATATAGAACCCCAAGGGGTTACCTCAGAGGTAAAAGCTTTGGGCTTGAGTGATTTGTTCCCTCTCAGGTTCAAGGTTCGAATCCAACTAGATGCATTTCCTTGGGGCTATGCCCCCTGGTGTGAAAAGCCAGCGACTTACCCTGATTTGTGTCGGGAAACTTCTGAGGGCACGGGGCACAGGTCCCGGAGATTAGTCGAGATGCGCCTAAGCTGTACCGGACACCCTGATTATCCAATTTTTTTTTTTTTTTTTTGAGATATAGAGGTAGCATGAAGCTTTCAAGAATAATGTTACATGTGATTAAATGAGGTGAAAGTGAATTGAGGAATCAAAAAATAAAAAAAGGAAACTGTTGAGAAGTACTAATAACAATTTTGGTACATTACTTTAATGGCTGCGAAATACTCTTCTATGATGTGTCAATTTATCTGTCACATTCACACCTAAATCTACATTATTATGGGGTAACAATTTACTCATCAAAATTAAATCAAATTATAAGAACATGTGGTTTTTTGTCATTGGAAAGATAGAAAATACAGAGAGTTCCTATGATTTCCCTATCATAGTCTTATAATATGTGTTAGTGGTGTTTACGGATCGGATCGGATCATATATATATATATATTTTTTATGTATTAGTTATTTTGAGAATAAATATTGACTATTTTATGTTCATAAAATATGTCATACATGTAAAGTTTCAAGACAACAAAAACAGTAAACAATTGAAATAATAATAAAACTTGAAAAATAATAAAAGATTTAGAAAATAGTAAAACTTTTATTGTACGGAATGTAAGTCGGGTTTGAAAATTAAACCATAACCCAACACGATTTTTATGGGTCGGGGTCGGATTAACCCGAATATGAATTTTTTTTTTAAAACCCGATCCGATTGGGTTGGGTCGACAGTTGACTTGAAAATTTGTACACCCCTAATAAGAGTGTCCATAATTCGGTTCGATTTGGTTCGAATCAAATCAGATAGGATAGTATATTTCACTAGAGAAAAAAGAGATTGATATCTTGTTAAGCATGTTCAAGAACCTTTTGAATAATCAGATATTAATGGAAATTGAAGGTGATTAATTAAAAATGGAGATATTTGACAAGTCAAATGAATGGCTCCCTAAATGAAAGAATTTCTCGATAAGATTAATGGAACAAAGATATACAATCCTCGATATTTAAGATTTCATTTATAAAAAATATTTCACTATAGGATAGAAAATACTTCACCACATAATAAAAATAATTTTTTATTTTTTATTTTTTATTTTTGGTGTTTATGTGGCATTTTTATATGCACAATTATATAATTATCATCCGTCCACCCAAAAAATAATTAAAGTCTGAAATTATGTCTAATTTTTTTTAGAATTATCATTCATCCACTTAAAAATCATGTAAAAAAGACGTTAAACACCGAAATTGTTTTTTTTTTTTTGGTGTAAAATATTCTTTTCATAATTAATTTTTGATGTAAAATATATACGATTACTAGTATTGGGTGTAAAATATTTATTTTTCATAACATGTGATGGACAAATGAAAATTTTAAAAAATCAAGTGTATTTTCGTACTTTAGCTATTGTTTAAAATTAAGTGGATTGATGGTAATCATATCAGATCATACTTGCTATTATTTTTGTCTCATATCTCTTCTAGTGCTGTCAGGTAGCACCAAAAAAATTAGGGAATAAATTTATATTTCAATCCTCACTTTAATTAATATTTATATTAAGTATCCACTTTAATTTATATTTATAATATATTGAATTTTCATAATACATTGAATTTAATTAATATTTATGATACATTGTATTTCCACATATCTCGATATCTATAACCTATTTAAATTAATGATTATGATATATTAAATTTTCTATAAGATTCATGTATATTTTTGTATTTCATGTATCTCATTATGATCATATGTATATATAAATGGATATTGAGATGTATTTAAAAATACATGATAGAATTAGAATATTACATTTTTATTTTGATAAACGACTTTATTTATTGGGATATTGGCCTTAACTTGATAGACTAAACCAGTTTTGGTTAGCACAACCTATATTCTTTTGTTCTCTTTTTTAAAAATAAAAATCGCAACAATACGCCGAGTCTATCTATATCTAATTTTTAATTTTGTCATTTTCTTTGCAAGTTCATTCACTTGTATGAATTTACTCTTTTGGGCTATCATGAAAAATAATAATGGTCCCCAAGTGGTGTGACTTGGTGGTGTAGGGTTCATGATCTCACCTTGAGATTTTGGGTTCGAATCCAGGGGGTGCACTTTTTGTAAGAGCCTGGGACAGCCGGTGGTTTTACCTGCGCCGCGGCCCATAATGGGTGGTTCGGTGGCGTGATTTCCATCGTTTCCAAAAAAAAAATAAAAAAAAATAATGATAATTATTTTATCCACATGTCTCTCTTCACAAAGGAATTTGTGTCAGAGAAAATAAAAATGGAGATAGAATCTTCAAAATCGAAAAATTTCATTGACAAGTCAAATGAATGGCTCCCTAAATGAAACCAAGGTATATAATCCTTTTGATATTCAAGATTTTATTTATAAAATCAAATGAATAACTTTCTAAATGAAAAATTAAAAATAAAAAAACCTTGACATGATGAAAGGAATGAATTTATGATTTTCATTTTAAAAAAATAAAATTTTTTTTTTTTTTTGACAAGATTCAAATAATATATTCCTTATTTGTTATATGACACTTGAATTGAAAACAGAAAAAAAAAAATCAATAATTTACAATATATAGTAGATATCATATTTTAAAAATTCGTCCCATACTCCCGAAATTCGGGACCCCTCCGGGACACATTGTATATCGATTAAATAATGACGAAGAGGACTAGTCAATTTAACATGATTTTAGGACCACATCGAGAGTGAAGGTTGCATTGTATTAATTAGAGATATAGGGGTAGCATGAAGCTTTCAAAAGTCCCCGATGGGTATGGCTTGGTGGTGTAGGGTTCAGGATCTCACATTGAGGTTCTGGGTTCGAATACAGGGGTACACTTCTTCAAGAGTCTGGGACAGCCGGTGATTTTACCTGCGCCGCGGCCCAGAATGGGTGGTTTGGTGGTGTAGGGTTTATGATCTCACATTGAGGTTATGTGTTTGAATCCATGGGTACACTTCTTGTAAGAGTCTGGGACAGCCGGTGATTTTACCTGCGCCGCGACCCAGAATGAGTGGTTTAGTGGCGGGATTTCCATCGTTTCAAAAAAAAAAAAAAAATGAAGCTTTCAAAAATAATGTTACATGTGATTAAATGAGGTGAAAGTGAAGTGAGGAATCAATAAATAAAAAAGGAAACTGTTGAGAAGTACTAATAACAATTTTGGTACATTACTTTAATGGCTGCGAAATACTCCTCTTTGATGTGTCAATTTATCTGTCACACCTAAATCTAACATTATCATGGGGTAACAATTTACTCATCATAATTAAATCAAATTATTAGAGCATGTGGTTTTTTGTCATTGGAAAGATAGAAAATACAGAGAGAGATTCTATGATTTCCATATCATAGTCTTATGACAAGTGTTAGTGGTGTTTACAGATCGGATCAGATCGGATCGGATCGGGTCATTAATATTTTTTTTTTATGTATTAGTTATTTTGAGAATAAATATTAACTATTTTATGTCCAGAAAATATGTCATACAAGTAAAGTTTCAAGACAACAAAAACAGTAAACAATTGAAATAATAGTAAACAATTGAAATAATAGTAAAAACTTGAAAAATAATAAAAGATTTAGAAAATAGTAAAAATTTTATTGTACGAAATGCAGGTCGGGTTAGAAAATTAAACCATGACCCGACACGATTTTTATGAGTCGGGGTCGGATTAACCCGAATATGAATTAATTTTTTAAAAACTCGATCTGGTTGGGTCGGGTTGACAGTTGACTTGAAAATTTGTATACCCCTAATAAGAGTGTCCATAATTCGGTTCGATTTGGTTCGAATCCAATCAAATAGTATAGTATATTTCACTCAATTAGAGAAAAAAAAAGGGATTGATCTCTTGTTAAGCAAGTTCAAGAACCTTTTGAATAATCAGATATTAATGGAAATTGAAGGTGATTAATTAAAAATGGAGATATAATCTTCTAAATTGAAAATTACATTGACAAGTCAAATAAATGGCTCCCTGAATGAAAGAATTTCTCGACAAGATTAATGGTAATGGAACCAAGATATATAATCCTTTTGGTATTCAAGATTTCATTTATAAAATCAAATGAATAACTTTCTAAATGAAAAATAAAAAATAAAAAAATCTTGACATGATGAAAGGAATGAATTAATGATTTTCATGTTAAAGAAATAAACATTTTTTTTGACAAGATTCAAATAATAAATTCCTTATTTGTTATATGACACTTGAATTGAAAGTAGAAAAAAGAAATCAATAATTTACAATATTTAATGGCAAAGCTGGGAGTTCACAATATAATCAAACAGTCATGGAAAATAAATAAATAAATCAAGATGATTGTGTATAAATTGAGTTTTTTAGGTTGTCATACAAAAATAATATTGATATCTATTTTCTATATTTTCATTTAATTTGTTTATCAAAAAAATTGTCACAATTTTATCAAATTTATTCATTGCAAAAGATGTCATTTGCCTATGCAACATCAAATCGAAAATTAAAATTTAAATAATAATAATAAAAAAGTTAGACAAGTACAATAATATTTTTGATGTCTTTTTTAAGAGGTAGGTAGGTGGACAAAACTCAAATTAATTTTTTAATCATCTATTTTTTTATTTTTTTATTTTTTTTTTTTAGATTCATTGACAAGTAAAAAAAAAAAACTTGAAATCTATTTGGCAAGTTCCGAAAGTATATTAGGATAATATTATGTGTATGAGATGTACACATAATTAAGGATAGTAGTATCTGTTGTTGGTATTAATATTATTAAAAAGAAAATTAACATGCAACAAACAAATCCAGAATATAAAATCAAAGTAGATCTATTTTTACATGCAGAACCCTAAAACTTTTAAAATGAAGAAAACATGGAAAAACGACGAATGCAATAGTCCAGGTCGAGAAGATTATATGTCCTTAAGAACTTATCAGCTCCGTCTCGGTGCTCTACGAATTTTGTGGCTAATATTCTCCCGGGATAACCCGGATTCCTCTTGTTCAAGGGGCACACCTTAACAAGATCTCAAACTTGGTAATGGGGGGAACTCTCTCTTGACTCAAACAACAATATGAGACTCTGAACTTTGGACGAAATTCAGACTTCTTTTCTTATACATCAGAATGAACATGCAACCCCCTTTATATAGGCATGGAAGGGTGCCTTATAGGCACCATTCGGGTTGGGGTGCAACCCTCCAAAAGGTTATACACTTCCCATGCATGTTATTTCCAAATATAGGACATGTCCCTATGAGGTACCATCCAAATGACATGTCTCTCTTCCATCCATACAACAACATTTAAAGAATTTTCAACAATCCCCCACAATTCTTCAAATATTCATGTAGACACTTGAGAGAGTTTCCGTGAACTAAAGTTGCATCGAAATAGGCAGTTTTCGCCTTGAACTTTTCCTAGTAAATGACAATCGGATTCATTTGGCAAACTAGTGACCCATAGTCTTGAATTGTTCTGCCGTTGGTGTAAACCAAGACAATTGTCAACACACAGCATTACTTCGAATTTGCTGGATAACACTTTCTTGCTAGACTGAATCATTTCATGATTATTACCAATTATCAGCATATCGTCTATGTATAGACACAATGACATATCATTTTTGAGTTGATTTAGTGTACACACTTATCACACTCATTGGTTTTAAACCCAATTGACAACATTTCTTTGTCAAATTTCTCATGCCATTGCTTAGGTGCTTGTTTTAATCCATACAAGGATTTTACAAGTTTGCACACCTTCTGTTCTTGTCCAGGAATATTAAACCCTTCTGGTTATTCCATGTAAATTTCTTCATCCAATTCACCATTCAAGAATGTCGTCTTAACATCCATTTGATGTATTTCAAGACCAAATATAGCTGCTATGGCTATGAGCACTCTTATCGATGTGATACGAGTCACTGGTGAAAATGTGTCAAAGTAATCAATGCATTCTTTTTGTCTATAACCTTTTATGACAAGCCTTGCCTTGTACTTATCTATTGATCCATCTGGTTTCATCTTCCGTTTGAATATCCATTTGTAGCCCAGTGGCTTACAACCTGAAGGAAGATTAACCAACTCCCAAATATGGTTTTGTATGATTGAATCAATCTCACTTTTTATAGCCTCTTTCCACAATGGTTCTTCCGGAGAAGACATTGCTTCTTTAAAGCTTTGAGGCTTATTTTCTAATAGGTATTTTCGAAAATCGGAACCATACGACTTAGACGTTCTAGCTCTTTTGCTACGTCTAGGTTCGACTGTCTCAATATTTGCACGTTGATCTGATTCTTGGTCAATCTGATCACTGTCTTTGACAATATCAATCATTTTTTTGAGAGATTATGTTCTTTGTCTTTCCTTACAAGGAAACGTCTCTTCAAAAAATATCGCATTCATTGACTCAATTATCATATTCGGATTGATTTCAGGAATCTCAGACTTGTGTACCAAGAATCGATACACACTATTGTTGCGAGCATATCCAATGAATATACAATCAATAGTTTTGGGTCATATTCTAACCTTCTTAGGTTTAGGAACCATTACTTTAGCAAGACACCCCCACACTTTTAGGTATTTGTAGGAAGGTATGTGACATTTCCACAACTCATATGGTGTCTTGTCCAATCTTTTATGAGGAAGCTTGTTTAGAACGTAGTTCCCGGAAAGCAAGGCTTCCCCCCACAAGTTCTCACAAGTTCTGGGGTAAACCAGAACTTGTCAACATGGCGTTCATCATTTCCTTCAATGTTCGTTTTTTGCGCTCATCAATCTCGTTTTATTGAGGAGAATAAGAAGCAATGGTTTCGTGAATAATTCCGTGCACGGAACAATATTCACCGAATGGTGACACATATTCACCATCTCTATCACTTCTGATTCTCTTGATTTTCTTGCCAAGTTGATTTTCAACTTCGTTCTTGTAGTGTACAAAGCTCTCAATAGCTTCATCTTTGCTCCTCAACAAATACACATGTCTTAGCCTCTCATGTCATACATTTTGTGACTCAATAATATAAGCAGAAGTTGTAGCTTTATTATTACCACTGTGTCTATTGAAAATCATTACATTGAATTTGAAAAGGCCATCAGTGAGGTATCATCTTCCTACATAAACATGATTTTTGGTCATTACAAATTTATCAGAAACAAATACAAGCTGAAAACCAGCATTGCTAAGAAGAGAGCCTGAAACCAAGTTTTTCCGAATATCTGGAACATGCAATACATTCTTCAATGTAAGCTCTTTTCCAAATGTCATCTTCAGAACCAATATGCCTTGTCCAACCACTCATGAGGTAGACGAGTTTCCCATTGTCAGATGATCGTCGCCATCGACTTTCTGATACAAGGAAAATATTTTGCTATCTGCACATATATGACGAGTAGCCCCAGTGTCTACCCACCATTCTCTCGGATTCCCAACCAAGTTGGCTTCAGTTACCACTGCTGACAGATTCATCTCTGAGATCTCTTCAGTTAGTTGCTCATTTTCAGAGACATGAGCCTCATTTTTCTTTTTATTGCCCTTGTCTTGAGACTTCTTGTTTCTGCAGTCATTTTCCATATGATCGCTCTTTCCACAGTCGTAGCAATTTAACTTGAACTTATTGTAAGCTTGGGAAGAGTCAGCTCCACAGTTCTTTCTCTTCTTGCAACCCTTTACACCTTCAACGATGTTGACCTTAGCTTCATAGTCTTGTAGCTGACATTCTCGGACATCCTGTTATCTTCATCGATTCTCAATCGAACTCAAAGGTCTTCAAGGCTCTTCTGCTTCTTCTTATGTTTCAGATAGCTCCTGAAGTCCTTCCATGATGGAGGCAACTTTTCAATAATAGTGGAAACCTGAAACTTCTCACAGAGTTTCATACCTTCATCCAGTATTTCATGAATGATCAACTGCAGTTCACCCAACTGAGACATTACTTTTATTGAATCTACCATTTTATAGTCCAGGAACTTACCCACGATAAATTTCTTTTATCCGACATCCTCGGTTTATATTTCTTGTCGAGAGATTCCCATAGATCCTTCGCAGAAACCATGCATTGGTACACATTGTACATGGTATTGTCAAGTCCACCCAAAAGGTAGTTCTTGCACAAGAAGTCGCCAGACGACCATGTCTCTTCCCACAGTTGTTTGGCTATTTCTGATTCACCCTCCACAGGATCCGGAGGATCTTCGAGGTATTTAGCCAACTGTAAATTTGTCAGGTAGAATAACATTTTGCTCTGTCACTGTTTAAAGTTTGCCCCACTAAACTTTTCCGATTTTTCTCCATGAGATACTGGTACTGTGATGTTTCCGCTAGCCATATGTAACTGGAAAAGCAAGAGGGGTCAATTAGTCTACAAAAGACAATTTGCACAACGATCAACAAATGATATTGTTCAAGTGATATACCAAGTATCCACTCGTTGGTCTATTGGATGGTGGTTCCAATAAAGACAAGTCCTTGAATTTCGACTAAAGATTCTTATGAAAAGTAAATAAAGGATATTCCCAGAGGACGATGGGGGTCCGGAGTAACCACTTAAATCCCCGACCACTTAGGCTTTTATCGTTTTTTTGACAGAATATCCTTTAAACAATTCTTCAATAGGATCTCTTACCAATTCAAACTCAGTATTACACTTATGATATACAATACAATATTCGATATGTGTATATATATGTGTACGTGTCAATCAAGATTGGATGAAATTACTTATGTATGATTACACTTTAAATTCTCAACCAATTATGCAACACATAATTATTTTTCAACTTTATCATTATATGTATGCTTGTGATAATTGAACACCGTAATAATAACTTAAATTTATACTACCAATATTATTGTGATTCAGTATATGATTTACTAAGTTAATGTTATGAATACTTAAATTAAACTAAGTCTTTTTCAGTTTATAAACTATTTCTGGACTAATTCGTTAGTGTCACGTTCGTATCTACGTTCGAACGAGACTGTCCAGTGTGTGTACGTTTGTGTGGCGTTCGAGAACGCGTTCGAACAAAGTGTTCCAGAGAGTTCACGTTCATGTAGCGTTCGAGAACGCGTTCGAACGAAGTGTTTCAGAGAGTTTATGTTCGTGTTGCATTTAGGACGCGTTCGAACGTTTTAAGTCAGAGGGTTTGTGTTCGATTTGCGTTTGAAGACGCGTTCGAACGTTCTTAGGCAAAAGGCTTGTGTTTGAGTTGCATTTAAAGACGCGTTCGAACGTTCTTACGAAATTTCAGATTTTATCCTTTGCGTTCGTCGGGCGTTCGAACGGCCCACGTATTTTTCATGCACAGACTATCTTTTCCATAAAATTTTCCTTATCTAAGCATGCGAAATTACTATCTAACAACATTAAATGATAAGTTCTTAAGATTGTTGTTGGTATTAGCGTCATTAAACGGAAAATTAACATGCAACAAACAAATCTAGAACATAAAATCAAAGTAGATATACTTTTACATGCAAAACCCTAAAACTTTTAAAATGAAGAAAACCTGGAAAAACGACGAATGCAATAGTCCAGGTCGAGAAGATTCTCTGTCCTTAAGAACTTATCAGCCCCGTCTCGGTGCTCTACGGATTTTGTGGCTAATGTTATCCCAGGATAACCCAAATTCCTCTTGTTCAAGGGGCGCACCTTAACAAGATCTCGAACTTGGTAATGGGGGGAACTCTCTTTTGACTCAAACAGCAATATGAGACTCTAAAATTTGGATGAAATTCAGACTTCTTTTCTTATACATCAGAATGAACATGCAACACTCTTTATATAGGCATAGAATGATGCCTTATGGGCACCATTTTGGTTGGGGTGCAACCCTCCAAAAGGGTGTACCCCTCCCATGCATGTTATTTCCAAATAGTGGACATGTCCCTATGGGGTACCATCCAAATGACATGTCCCTCTTCCATCCATACAACAACATTTGAAGAATTTTCAATAGTATCTTGATTCGCAATAAAGTAAATATAAAGTTGGAAAATTGATTTGATTAATAAATAGATCATTTCATTTTGTTTAGTAAACGAATATTATATAAATTTATGTGTATTGATTCGCTTATTCGTTTACAATTCGTTTCTTGAACGAACAGTAAATTAGTCGAATACGAATAAATTCGCGTAAAATATGTTCAATTATTTCACCCTTAAAACTTTAAAATAAATATATTAAATAAAAAAGTTATTTTTATAATCATGAACCGAACCCTGAAACCAACAATTCTAGTACTAATTTATCATTAAAAAATTAAAACAACAATATTAAGTAACAAAATTACTTTGACGCTTATAAACTATTTAATTATTTTTTATTATTTACGTATAATTATAAAATATTAAACGAATTAAACAAACCAATTATGAATATTCGTTTATTAAACGAATCAAATACGAATCATAATCTTATATCATGATTTATTTATTAAACTAATCAAATACAAATTTATCAAATTTTAATTATTGACACACTCACAAAGTGGTTCTTTACTCCCAAGTATAAGAGTGTCGAAGTAATAAAATAACTTGGTAAGTCTGAGGTCGATTCACATGGAATAGATTTCGTAAAATAAAATAATTATTTAAGAAATAAAATAAAGCGGTGAATTGATTGAAGTGAGAAATTAGAATGCGACAATAAAATAAAATTTTAATACTATGGGATCCACTGTTGGTATTTCAAATATAAAATAATTTTTTACTTTTTATAAAATATAAATTATAATTATTTCTCAATTAACTTATTTCATGATTATCATCTATTAATTATGTCAACACATGCAATTCGCCTTGTCAATAATTAGTCAATGTTAAGGTACTAAATTATGCAAAAACATATAAAATAATCGATAAATGTGGTAATAAGGTTTATCAATAATTAAACCAAATTTTTAATAGTCTACTCTCTCATAGTTATGAGATTTAAGTATTATCTGTGACAATCAATTATTGTTTATAGCTAGTCAATAATTTTAAATAAATTGGAAAGAGTTTAAATTTTATTTGGGAAATGATCACAATATATATATTTTCATATTGAAAGTTTCATTTTTTACCTCAGCAAAATACAAATTTACTACCCATGCTTTGAATAAAAACACTCATAATTTTATTAATGAAAGAAAAAAAAGAAATTATAACTAAAACTGAAAAATAAAACATATATGAGCTGATACTTTACAAATTCTTAAGAAAAACTATGGAGCAGACTAGGAGAAAGATGTGCTAAGCATCCTCTATTTATAAAGCATCTCCATCCTCCTTCAACCAATTTGCATGCAACTTGCAAAAGTTGCATGCAAATGGCATACAAAGCAAATGCTACATGACAAACCGAAAGATGATTTGTCATGTTGTAAAAACTTTTTCCCCCAAAGAAATGTGAATTGATATTTTCTTATTATTTATTATTTTAAATATTATTATATTATAATAATTTTATACATATATATATATATTTTCTTTTTGTTCTAAAACAAGTGACAACAAGAAAATATCTAATTTGGATTACTTTAATCCTCTCATCAGATTTCCAAATTGACACAGTTGCCTTGTTTGACACAGGTGCTGATTTAAATTGTATAAAAGAAATTATATTCAAAATAGATTTCATAAAAAAACACATGAAAGACTTTCTGCCGCAAATAATTCAAAATTAAAAATATCTTCAAAGTAGATGCTTCAATTCCAAATGATGGTTTTGAATTCAGGACATCCTTTCTGTTAACAAATGATATACATCATGCTGTTATCCTAGGAACTCCTTTCATAAACCTCATTACTCCTTACACCGTTAATTATGATGGTATAACCTTTAAAGCAAAAAATAAAAAATTAAAGTTTTCCTTTATTGAAAAACCCAAACGAGAAATTTGAATATTGTAAAAGCTTGTTCTGTTTACCAGAACCATGTTAGTGTTTTGTTAAAGAAAAAACAAAATGACTTACTTTATTTAAAAAGGATTTAAATTTTGAAAGACTTGAAAAACAATTACAAACTGATTTTGTAAAACAAAAGATTAATGATTTCAAAGTTTTAATTGAGAAATAAATCTGTGCATAGAAAGCGGCGCAAGACCAAGGGGATCTAGACTTAACAATTAAACCTTTGGATTCTAAATCTTCGATCTCATTCCTACAATGTTTTTCTAAGTCCATATTCATCTGAATAGGTCTAGCTTTTGTAGGGATTTGTTTTTCATCAAAAGAGGACTCATAAGGAAGATCTATCAAATGTTGCTTCCTGCTCCAAAAAGCAGAAGGTAGATCATCACAGATTTCTTTCAGTGTTGAAGATGGGTTTTATAATCCTGATCCATTTGTGACTCTTTCAAAGTTTTTTCCAAATGGTTGGTTTTTCAAACCATGGGATTTATCAAACCCCCAATCCTTTTATCAAGACATTATCGAATTCACAGAATCTGTGAAATTCAAGCATTTTTACCTTGCTGATACTCATTCTGAACCAGCCTATTCAACGACTACTATCCTTAAAGTCCTATCTCCAAAGCAATGGGGAGAACCCCTTCATAACCCCAAATTCTTTCCCGCCAATTTTCAAAATCGTTTAAACCACTGCTTATCTTTCTCTTATTGGGATTACCAGCAAGCATGGTTTAATACATTTCTTATTCAAAATCCAAAGAAAAGCCACTCATGGTTATTTTTCTTTAATTCAAAAATAACTATTGAAAGCCTTTCAAATTGGTTCCAACATTGGTGGAACTACTATGGACCAAGCCCAGTCCTTACCCCAAATGCAAAAGCCTGTTTAAACCTCTTTAAAGCCCATTACATTCCTTCTGATCCAGAAAGAAGATTTCCCTTTTTTTTTTGTTTCTGCACAAAATTTTCTTACAATGGGTCTGGATGTGGAGTCTTCAATTCCACACTCACGAATCCCAATTAATTGTCCAAAGAACTTTCAAAGTCAAGTGGTGGTCTAAATTTGACGAAAAGTCCAAGCTGTCCCAACATATGGTCCAGCAGTGGCTCTGTTCTAAAGGACATTTAAAATCAGGTCTAATTTGACGAAGAGTCCAAGCTGTCCCAACATATGGTCCAGCAGTGGCTCTGTTCTAAAGGACATTTAAAATCAAATGTTGAGGAAATTAAAGCCCAAAATACTTTCCTCTCTCAGAAGTCTTCGGCCCAGTCTCTCTTGGCCGGTGCCAAATCTGAAGAAGAATATTTTCAAATTATGCAACAGCTCTTTGCTTCTAGGCCTGCTTCATCTGCTGCCAGCTCATCAAGTAGTGGGGAGCCACAACCATTTATTTCCCTTGGAGATGATAACGAAGACGACTGTTTCGGTATTCTCTCCTCTTTAAAGCAAAAAAAAAAAAAAGGTATTTGAATAAAAGAAAATTATTTTCTTTTCCCCTTCACTCACTATTCTCATCACGAGAAAAAAGCTGTGGGATTAGAAATTTTCAAGAATTTTTACTGCATCAGAGAGCATCCAAAGCTCATGACAAAGACCGGTGGGACCACGAGCATCTTATCTTATGACAAAGCCATGTGAAGCAAAAGCATGCAAAGCCATGGGACCACGAGCATCTTATCTTATGACAAAGCCATGTGAAGCAAAAGCATCCAAAGCCATGTGAAGAAAGCAAGCATCCATCTTATCTTATGACAAAGCCATGTGAAGAAAGCAAAGCATCTTAAAGCACGTTACAAAAATCAGAAAAGCAGAGCATCTTACTGTTTTTGATAATTGTAATAATTCAAAGTCATTGTAATAATTGAGAGTGGTTGGTTGATTGGGTATATAGTTCCCATTAACTCTCAGAGGAGAGCATCCGTGTTTTTTTAGATCCATTTTTAAAGTTTTCTCTGGACTCCATCTTCTCTCAAAAGAAAACCTTTCTCTTAGTTTAGTTTTAGATATAGTTCTTTCTAAAGAAAATGTAAGCATTTTATTTTACAAAAGAATACAAAGCTGTTTATTTTTCCTGTAATTTATTTTGCAAAGCATGCTTGCAGATTGATACTTATATCAATTCTGCCATTTAAGACTGCTACGGATCCTCTGAGGCATATAGACCAGATCTCTCCCCTCAGTTGTATTTTCTCTTCTCCCTCCTCATTCAGAGCACCATTTCTGGGATCCAGATCTGGTATTGTGTTTGCAAACCCCGAGCCAATCTTATTAAAATCTGATAATTGTATTTTCCAAAGATAATTGCTTTTATTTCTTGAGATCCTGTCTTGTATGGTATCAGAGCCTTAAAATGGATTATATATATATATATATATATATATGTGTGATTTTATACTCACTTATTTATACATTCTTAACTTATTATTTTATTAGGTTTTGTGTCATTTTACATGTTTTGTAGTTCGTTTTATGTTTTATTGATAAGAATCATTAGAGTATGGATCTTGAGGCTAATGTACGTGTTTTGGGAGCTTAAGGATGCAAAGGAAACGCACATGAAAGGAAAATGCGCAAAAACAAGTCATCATGGCAGGGAAGCTGGTGTCGCGACGCCACTAGACACGAAGAAAACACCACAAATTTCAGAGAAGCTGGCATCGCAACGCCCCAGATGATTTTCAGCATCATAAGGAATCAGTTTTCTACATGCAGAATGACTCAATGACTTCCTTATAAATACATAAGTGCATCCAAAACCCTAAGGAGGATAATTAGGCCCAACTAGAGAGCTCTAAACACATAATTTAGAAAAGATCTAAGGAGAAGGGTTGAAGAGCAAGAAGAAGAGACAAAGTGATTCGATTCAGGTTCTATCTTTTAGTTTCTTTCTCTAAACTCTAATGATGTTCAATATGTTATTGACTCAGATTTCATTGTTCTTTAATTTAGTCATAAACCAATTCTCTTATTCTAGAGGATGATATATCATATCCCTGAACCTATGTGTTTGATTGCCAATTAATTTTTAATTCAGTTTATTTATATTTTCTTATGTTTAATGCTTTTGGTTTGTTGGCCACAAATTATATGATTTCGTGTTTAGAATCTATCACTCGAGAGAGGATATTTTGAATAGTATTTATAAAATATAACATAGGAATTTTATAGAGTTCGGGAGACTTATAATTCCTTTAAAGTCATTAACAAAGAATTACATAGCGTAATGATTTATTAATTACTAGATTTTTATACAGATATCGAAATCAGTAATTAATAATATATTCACTCGGCACTCGGGAGAGGTAGTAAAATAATCTAGATTCTTGGATTATGAACTAAGAAATTGAATAATAATTGATTGGCATAACAAATACATAAGTGATAATTACGAGAAATCAGACTCTTGAATTTATCTCGTTCTGGTATTTCTTAATTAAACTTTTTACTTCTCACTTATTTAGTTATCAATTTTATTTTAGTTTAATTTAAATTACATTCTAAATAAAATTAAGTTTATTAATTATAGTACTTAGTGTGAATTCGATTTCAATCCTTGTGGGTTCAACACTATTTATTCATCTTTTACTAAAACTTGACACTGTATACTTGCGGTACAATAATATCTCAACCATATATATTAATAATAATAAAATACAAATGTGGCTAAATACATTACACACTCATTTTGTTGTCAATCTAAACACGGTAAATATTTTACAAGTCCGATTTGAATCTAGTTGTCATACTTTTTTGGGTTTCTTGTGTCATATAATTCATATATCATATCCATTTTTCATATTGAGCTTCCAAAATAGTATTTTACCCACACAAGAAATAAAAATCATAATAAAATATATATAAAACATATTAATTATTATGTCATAAATGTGTAAAATTAAGAGGATTAATGAAACTGTAAGTGTAAAATGATTAATAAGTCTTTTATTAAATTAATAATTTTTAATGTTAAATAATTATATATGTCACGAATTCGATTTATTGATTCGTTTTCCCACCCTACCCATGATTATTTAAGTCTTTGTTTTTCATCAAATAATTTAGTCCCATAGTTTTAGAATCATTGCAATTTCAATATACGAAAACAAGTTCTGATGAGACCTCACAATTATAAGTATTAATGAGAATCTAACCTTACCTCTTATATATGTATATACACACACACAAAAACTGTCAGGCACCAAATGAATATAACCTTATTTCTCTTGTGAATTAAATTAAATTAAATTACCAAACTGCAAAGTTATTGCAAGTAGATGGACGGCTTTAAATTATCTTTAATTTTGGAGAGTCATAAATGATTTTGTAAAATGAAACTAATATTGATAAAGAATAAATATGTTGTAAACTGTTTTTCGTTTCAATTGTAATATGAGAAATTAAACCATCGAACAAACCTCATTTAACAGTGAATTTGTTTGATTAGTTGAGAACCAAAATAAACTTAACAAATAGATAAATAGATCACATAGTTTACATGGTTAGATGGAGAATGACTTCTACCTACATTCACGGGAGAAAGGAGGCGTGTATTTTATTATTGCTCAGGGTTAAGACCGATCCGAGCTATATTGGGGAAACGAACTCACAAAGTGATAATACACATCGGGTCTTATATAAACCCGGTACAATTCACTTATTTGGTCATGTAACCGACCAGTTTTCTCTCTCTCTCACTAATTCTTAAGCTCTTATCTTTTTGCAAGTTGTGAGATGCAAAATTTGCTAACCCTTGAATATGAGACTTCAATCCCTTTATATAGGCTCCCAAATTCACTATTCCACCATCTTTCACGTCATCCTATGTCATTTTTGTCATCGTTGCTGTTACAACTCTCCTATCCTTAAATGGATCAATCAGATCCACCCATTTCACTGTAACTGCACCGTCCTATGGCAGTTGGTAGGGGCTACTTCCAATGAGAACCGTTATTTTCCCATAGTCATCATTTGCCTTCTAGAAGCTTATCTTCTCAACTAGTGCTTACGTCACATGACTCCAACACAGGCCGGCATATGATCCCATATTCATTCATCGGGTCGGCATACTGAGGCAGATGATACTATCAAAGGTTCCTTTTATCTCTCTCAATTGGGTTGGGTTGAGACATATAGACCTCATCGGGTCAGTTTCAATATAATCTCTGAAACCACAAATCCATCACTCTTCATATGGATTGTGTGGGACACAGAAACTGGACGACGCATGTTGTCCCTAGGCTCGCGGCCTAGTTGGGAATACAGAGTAGCCACGAGGGACTAAACCGGAGAGTAATGGAGTCGCCACCCGGTGTGAACCGGGAAAATGAGATTTAAGGCCGCACTCACCCCTCGCAAGGGAAGACCTCAAACCGTAGGGTTCGGAATGGTCCCTTACTTATGTCACTTGTAATGAAAGGATTTATGTAATAATTTAATCAAGCTTAAGTAACACTTATTCCTAAGAATATCATGCTTCTATATTCATGGGTACAAAATAACACTAATACATACATTTCGCATATATCTCATATCTAATAACACATGTCTAACAAAATACCTCAAAGTAACAATGAACATACAACTTCATTCAGCATATCATATTCATGAAAACACAAGCATACATAATATCCGCACAAGCATACATGTGAGCACTCTTCCAAGTGATACGTGGAGTTGTATCCCAAGTACAGACCGCATTACCGTCCATTCGGAATCGGCTACGGAATTTATGTCTGGGTTTCCATCCGATATATCACAAGAATAATACTCCAAAGTCATCATGGCATAGGCATATGAATCGTAATGTGTTAAATCAAGACCAAGGCAAACGACGCAAACAATGGAATAAACATGCTTGAGTACTATCTCATGAACCTATTAACCAAATAACATGCTAACAGCCTAATCATGCTTGAATACAATCCCAAGAACACATAGAATGGATAAATGCAGGAATACAAACAATACAGTTGGCTATATAACACAAGAAAGATCAACCAAGAGGCAATTATGCATGAATATGATGAGACAGACTCAGTTCAGTGTGTTCGTGTTCGTGTAGCGTTCGTAAACGCGTTCGAACGGAAATGAGACAGAATGCTCACGTTCGAGTAGCGTTCGTAAACGCGTTCGAACGGAAATGAAACAGAATGCTCGCGTTCGTATGGCGTTTGTTAACGCGTTCGAACGGAAATGAGATAGAATGCTCGCGTTCGTATGGCGTTCGTGAACGCGTTCGAACGGAAGTGAGACCTGATGCATGATAAGGCAAAAATGCATGCGCGTTCGAGTTGCGTTCGTAAACGCGTTCGAACGGGAACAGACCTGATGCATGAAATGGGACGCAATACATAAACAGCAAGATAAAGGGGCGCGACGAAGTACTGCCGTAAAGGTGGCCTTTTGAGGGCTCTTGATCTCTCAAAGAGAGGACCTTTAGACCAACATACTAAGCCCATGCGTGTCACATCACATCATGCATACAAACATAAAGACAATCATACTATTCTAAGTATGTCCGATTGAATCGTGTCTTGCATCCAACCGAACACACATCAACCGGCGCGGCAAAGCATCGTGGTAAAGGGCTTTAGCCCCTCCCCATAGGGGATCTCACATCACACTTACTAAACCCATGCGCTCGGTTGAATCATGCATACGAAAATAAAGACAATCATATCAACTAGGTATGCTCGATTGAACGTATCTCGCATTCAACCGAACACACATCGATCGGTGCGGCAAAGCGTCATGGTGAAGGATTTTAACCCCTCCAATTAGGGAACCTTTCATCGCACTTGCTAAGCCCATGCACTCGATCATATCATACGGGAATAAGCAACATACAAGATTTAAATGACAAGAAATAAATAAACCAAAGCAACTCCACACAAGAGAAGGTGCCGTTTACTCAGGTGGTATGTGGAGTTGTGTCCCATGTACAGACCGCACTACCGTCCATTCGGATTCGGCTACGGAATTACGTCTGGGTTTCCATCCTATATACCACAAGAGACGACACTCTTCCATTTCATTCAAGCCACAACATGCATCCATAAATGACTCTCATGCGAATAGAATTCAATAATAATAATAAAAAGAACGAATATAAGCTAATGAAAATGTACCCTCAGTCTAAACCTTTTAATCACCTCTCAGATGTACGGTACACGATCGTCGGAAGGGTGGATGCTCCGCAACTCTCCCGGTTCACTGGTTCACTGTTCTCGTTCGTTGTCTTTACTGTTTTGAGTCCGTTTTGCTACTGTTTCCTTGTGGTTTCGCTGCCGTCTCCTCTTTATCTTTTGCTTCCTTTTATTCTTGGGTGTGTTCTTCCTGTAATTTTTATGTGTGTTGTGTATGAGCTAGGGACTAGAGACTAGGGACTAGAGACTAGGGTTGAGAAGGTTGGTGAAGGGTTCTTTTTATAGGCAAAGGGTTGGGCTTGACAAGGAAAGGGATTTGGCTAATTAAAGAGGGATTTGATTTGGTGTTGGTTTAGGAATGCAAGGGATTTGATTTGGTTTGGTTAAGGGAAGTCAAAGATTGAGGGGGGGACAAATCTTGGCTAGATAGGGAAGGTTGAATATTTGATTGGCTTGGATTAGGAATACAATATTTTAAGTTTTGGGAATAATCTTATTAGATTGGGAATATAATTGGTTGATTGATTTTAATTAGGCATGATTATATTTTGATTTAGTATGTGATTTGTTTAATTTAGGCATGATTTTAGTTTAAGTTGGTAATTGTTTATTTTATGTTTGGTATATGTTTTATTTAATTATTTAATTAATTTAATTATTATCTTATTTAGTTAATGTTTTAATTAATATTTATTTATTTAAATTGGGATGTGTTTTATGGGCTTTGGGGGGCTAATTGGGCTGGATGTGAGGCTAGCAGCAAAACCAGAATTACCGACACCGTTCGAACGCTTCCTCGAACGCGGCACGAACGCCCGCAATCCGTTTGATGTTCGAACGTAAACACGAACGCAGCACTAACGAAAACAGTGAACCTTGTTTATTCTGAATTTCCCCTTCCGATGTCCGTTTCCCGTGACCTCCGTGACTTAAAAGGTAGTGTCTCCAAAATGAGACTCATCATAGGGACTTATGTGTAAAAATGCAGTGCCTACAGATTGGTTGGTATCCAAACTTGCTTTATCTTTCACAATGCTCATGTTCTTCAGGAGAACTCTTTTATACTATTAGGTCAAGTTTATCTGTCAAACCTTATCTCTTTTTATACCATTGGGCATTCATCATCCATTTTTGGCAAAGTAAAATACTCATTATACCCATCCTCGGTATTTGGACATTCCTCAAGGTAAAAAAACCACCATCAATATCTATCCTCCAGTTCTCGGTATCAACGAGTTAGTGAGTTGATGTCGGAAACTTTATAAGAGATGGTGGTGTAGACCGATCCAATATCATCGGGTTGTTGGCCTCTTGGAGAATGCTATATCATTTCAACTCTTCCCAAGCTCATACTCCTCAATACATGTTGTTCTACATACTGCCAAAAATGATCTTTTTGTGATGATTGTCTTTCTTTCATCGCCATTTGAAAAGACACTCATATGGTTTCTAAATCATCCATATGTGTATGTGATGACATAATGATCTTCCTTAAATGCCCATCACATCCATCAAATCCCTTTTTGCTTCGTCTCCCTAATGCGGTAAGTGTCATCCATTTGTGACTTGATCTCCAAAAGAAAGGCGACTGAGATGAACCAAGCTTGTGGCTCTCATATGTGCCCTTAATCTGAATTCAACGACAGTGATTGACTTAACACAAGTCACCAATCCACCACTTTTACTCCACTTCAACGATCAAGATCCGCATGGGCTGCTTATTTAAAGGCCACACTCATTCATCTATTCAATTTTTCCGACTTCGTCTTCCTCAAAACGCTCTCAACAAGAATCGAAGTGCTCTCAGCAACTTCGAGCCCTCTCAACTGTTGAGGTTTCGGGCGAAGAGCGCAGCAGAAGCGCAGTTCGGGCGAAATCGTAATTTAAAACTTTTTCAAATTACCAAATAAATTATTCAATATCTAACATGAATAATTTATTCATATTTCACCTAAACGTATTTATTTGATATCAAATAACGACATAAATAGCAAAGAAATGTCGCGAAACTTTTACGAAAAATATTTTTCCGCAAAATGACGCAAAGCGCGTTTTTGACCGAACTGACCACCCAACACTTATGGGGACTGCCCAGGTCAGCCCCAATAGTTTTAGGGCAGTTCATGGGCTGCTCGAAAAGTGACGAACTCACTGTTTGGACAGCTGTCACCCGGTAATGCCGTTTTCGCTTATTTCAACTCTGGAATACTTTCCGGTAATTGTTTCAACTCCCAAAACACATCCAATACATTCATAACACATTATTTTCATCACAAAAGTCCCAGTTTATTCAGATCTGATCCATAACCGAAAATTATGATTTTTCATGCTTTAAATCCAATTTTTCAAGATTAATCAAATTAATCAAAACACCAACCAAAGTCACCACACATGAAACACCCAAAAATAATTTTAGGCATTAAAAGAGTGGTCATAACACTTAAGAATGGCAACATATCATCTAATGAACAAATTGGATAAATATTACAATAATATTACCCAAATCTACTTCACACATGCATAATACTTTCATCTCCATCCACCATAACCAAAAAGCCCCAAATTTTACAAGCAATGAAACCCTAGAACCATTCTAAGAAATCAAGAAACAAGAAACTAATTTCAAGTTTATGGGGTTTTGAAGATTACCTTTAATACTCCAAATTTCCTTAAGCCTTTTCTTGACTTTTCTTCACTTTTTCCATGGATTTATTAAATAAATTTTGAAACCCGTTTTGGCTATGGTATTTTCGGCAATGGGGGAGTTAAGGAAAGAGAAAACAAAATTTCCCCCTTTTTTAAACTAGTATTGCCGACTTAGGAGGGTAATTTTGTCCTTTGAAAAATTTAATCAAATTAAATTATAATTAACTTTATGATAACCAATCCAATTAGCACACATAAAGTATAATTTAATCATGCCATATCTTCCAATAATAATTAAACAAATTTCATAACATTTATGGAAAAAGTTTAATTAATTAATTATTAAAATATTTAATAATTAAATATCCAAATAATCAATTAATATAATTATTATTATATATGTATTTTTATTTACAATAAATAACAAATATATATATATATATATATTTATGGCATGTGTAAGAATCTCATTTGACGAATAATTAATGTGTATCTAATCGTATTATGTATCAAATATAAATACACAGTAATTACGATTGACTAAAATTACCCATATGCATGTGTTATCGTTTAACAGATTAAACGATTTGAATTAACTCATTTAATTTGATAAGTATTATGAATAATCCGTATTATTCATATCATGTTGCCCAAGTACTCAACGAGTACACTTCATATTGTGGGACTCTCTAAGTTTAGGTTTATCTGTCACGAAATCCAATTTCGTGTCCATAATTCACCCACTCATGAATTATGACGACCATAGATAATCTCGCTAAACTATGCAAGTCGAGGTCATTGCATACATATAATTCCTCTGTCACAGGTTATCCATATTATACCTCGGGTATAGATAAAAAAACGTCAAACCCTTTCGGTAAAATATAGTCGACTTTTCAATTTACGATCTCTAAATAACACTCGAAACTAATTTCCGAAGTTATTCAATGGCCATGGATTTACTAGATCATAAACACGTGTATGATGCATATGATTTGTACACAGGACTGACGTATCCTCTCTTGATACACACTGGATACCATGAGCATCAGTCCACACCCAATGAACAGACAAAGGTCTGATCTAAATAGATCGGTGACGTGACTGCCATCAAAGTGTGGAGGATAACTCATATATCCCACTGTGGTATCTCAAGTCGAAAGACCACTATGCTCGCTCAACTCGAGAAGATTCCTATTGACGTTGGTGTACCATCTATTAGGAAATCTTCAGTGAATCGTTCAGTGTTTATCAAATAAACACCTATATGTCTATACGAGTCTCCCGAGACTCATGGTTCATTGGGATAAACCATCGGATCAAGTCACGATATACGACATGTACTGGTCTCAGCGGATTTTACTAACCTACCCGTGTCAGTAAATATTGACTAGGAACTTTATTTTAAAAAAAATACATCTTATAATGTGCTTCCCAATGTCAATTACATAATACGCTGTAACTGCGCACTATATTGTAAATCCTATGGTCTTTGTCTAATATACACGTATCACTAAACCAAATTTAGTTTCGACCTAATCATAATCAGATATCTAATCGTAATTAGATCGAATAAGTGTATAAAAGACAAGGGTGCTACCATTAAATTAGTAATATTATGGAAAATAGAATTGCTCGTATTTATGAATCGGACATAAATACGATCCGGATTGGCACTCTGAGCATCAACCCTAACATCAACAACTTCTTCTTATTCTTCAATCCTTGTCAAGCTTCATTTTAGCTCTCTCAACCGGATCGGGTCGAGACATAGGTACCTCATTGAGTCAGTTTCAACAACCTTTCTGAAAACCCCAAATCCATCACTCTTCATGTGATCGGGTCGGTAGTCCAACTTACTTCATATTCCACGATGCTCATGTTCTTCGGAATATCTCTTATGTACTACTAGGTCAGGTCTCTCTATCAAACTCTATCTTTTCATGTACCTTTAGGTCATTATCATCAATTTTTGGCTAAGTACAATACTTATCTTATCCCTCATTGACATTTGAGCCTTCTTCTTTGGGATAAAAAATCACCATCAACAACATATAAATCGTATTACATATTTGTAGGCATTGCATTTTTGCATGTGAAACCCGATGATGAGTCTTATTTGGAGGCACTACCTTTTGAGTCACGAAAGCCGCGGGAAACGGATATCGGAAGGGGAAATTCGGAATAAACAAGGTTCACTGTTTTCGTTCGTGCTGCGTTCGTGTATGCGTTCGAACGAAAAACAGATTGCGGGCGTTCGTGTCGCGTTCGAGGAAGCGTTCGAACGGTGTCGGTAATTCTGGTTTTGCTGCTAGCCACACACCCCAGCCCATTTAGCTCCCCAAAGCCCATAAAACACATCCCAAATTAAATAAATAAATATTAATTAAAACATTAACTAAATAAGATATTAATATAATTAATTAAATAATTAAATAAAACATTTACCAAACCTAAACTAAAATCATGCCTAATTTAAATAATTTGAATATATCATATACTAAAATTAAAAAGAAGATATGCCTAATTAAAATCAATCCTAACCAATTAAAACCAATCAAATATTTGACTTCCTAATCTAATAAGACATCTACCAATTTAAAATAGTTGACTTCCTAATTTAAAATATTTTGTCCCCCCTCAATCTTGTGTATACCATCCTTAGGACTCATAATTTGGAAACTAGATCTCTTCCTTGTGAGACAAGGGCAAACTCTAGCTCTCTTCTATATAAACATGCATTAACCTAGCCACACCATCTCTCAACTCTCTCTAATACACGCCCAAGACAAAAAAAAGACACTTCACATATACACAAAAAGAGAACAAAGAACCCTAACCATCTCCTCCATAGCCGAGACAACAAGAGCCTCAATCCTCCACCATAACCGAGTCCACTACAAGCAACTATCCTCCATAGCCGAATCCAAAACACCAACAACCACCATAGGCGAATCCAAAACAAACCAAACTCACCCTTAGCCGAATCCAGAACACCAAAATCCTTCAAAGTCGAGACCACCACAAGCAATAACCCTCATTAGCCGAATCAAAACACTCCCCTCCTTCACCGAGAACACATCCCCTCATACAACCCTTACAACCACTGAAACACCCCCTAATAAACACTCAAAACCAGCCCCCTAAAACACCCCTAAGCAGCCCCTGAATCACCTTAAAACAGCAGCCCAAATCCTCTTAAAACAGTCCCTAAAAACCTTAAAAAACAGTAACATAAACTGCATAGATAATCTTAAAAATAATCACGCACAACTGCACTAAGAACCCACACAAACTTGGAACAGTTCATTGAAACGTCAAAACAGGTGGCCTGAGCAGTGAGCAGCAAAACAGAGGCCGAACAGGAGCAGAACGGAGTTCGAACCGCAAGCAAAATAGCAAAGCAAGTGAGCTAGGACGCTAAACCAGTGAACCGGAGAAGTTGAGGAGCTGTACCCTTCCGACGTCCGTGAAACGCAAGCCTGAAAGTTGGCAAAAAGGTTAGACCAGAGGGTATCTTTCACACTCGTTTTTTGTATTATTTATTAAATATTACTTGCATGATTTTCATGTTGAAATGCATGTTGTGGCCTTTGAGTAGATAAATATGCATGAATTATGAGATGTAATATGTTGTTGCTGTGGAATAAAATGAGAGACGTGTCAACTCTCGCGGTATATCGGATGGAAACCCGGACATAAATTTCATAGCCGATTCCGAATGGACGGTAATATGATCTGTACTCGGGACACAACTCCACGTACCGCTTGAGTAAACGGCACCCTCTTTTGTTTTGTGTTGCTTTTGTTTATTTTTCGTCACTTGAATTCTGTATGTTGTTGTTTATTTATGCATGATTCAATCGAGCGCATGGGCTTAGTAAGTGGAATGAAAGATCCCCTATGGGGAGGGGTTAAAGCCCTTTACCACGATGCTTTGCCGCGCCGGTTGATGTGTGCGGATTGGATGTAAGATGTGTTCAATCGGGCATACTTGGTTTTGATATGATTGGCTCTATTTTTGTATGTATGATGCGATCGAGCGCATGGGCTTAGTGAGTTAGTCCAAAGGTCCTATATCTGAGAGACGAAGAGCCTAAAAAGCCACCTTTGTGACACTACTTCGCCGCGCCGGACGAAGTGTGTTTGGGTTGATGTACGTTCAATTGGGCATACGAAGTCCTACACTTTTGTTGTCTTATTTCATGTGTTGTGATGTGACGCGCAAGAGCTTACTATGTTGGTCTAAAGGTCCTCTCTTTGAGAGATCAAGAGCCCCAAAAGGCCACATTTACGGTAGTACTTCGCCGCGCCCCTTTATTTTGTTATTTATGTATTGCGTCCCATTTCATGCATCAGGTCTGTTTCCGTTCGAACGCGTTTACGACGACGCAACTCGAACGCGCATGCATTTTGCCTTATCATGAATCAGGTCTCATTTCCGTTCGAACGCGTTCACGAACGCCATACGAACGTGAGCATTCTATTTCATTTCCGTTCGAACGCGTTCACGAACGCCATACGAACGTGAGCATTCTGTTTCATTTTCGTTCGAACGCGTTAACAAACGCCATACGAACGTGAGCATTCTGTTTCATTTCCGTTCGAACGCGTTATCAAACGCCATACGAACATGAGCATTCCGTTTCATTTCCGTTCGAACGCGTTATCAAACGCTACACGAACGCGAACACACTGAACTGAGACATATTATCACATGCCATGTATAATTGTTTCTTAGGTGACTTTTTTATGGAACCACACATAGTCGTTCTTATCTTTGTGCACATAATAATGAAAAGCATGTTTATTCCATTAGTTGCGTCATTTGCCTTAGTCTTGATTTAACGCATTACGATTCATATACCTATGCCATGATGACTTTGGAGTATTATTTCTTGTGATATATCGGATGGAAACCCAGACATAAATTCCGTAGCCGATTCCGAATGGACGGTAATGCGGTCTGTACTTGGGATACAATTCCACGTATCACTTGGAAAAGTGCTCATATGTATGCTTGTGCGGTTATTATGTATGCTTGTGTTTTTCATGAATATGATATGCTGAATGAAGTTGTATGTTCGTTGTTACTTTGAGGTATTTTCAGGCATGTGTTCTTAGATGTGAGATATGTGAAATGTATGTATAAGTTTTATTTTGTACCCTTGAATTTAGAAGCATGATACTCTTGGAAATAAGTGCTACTTAAGCCTTTATTAAATTATTACATAAATCCTGTCATTGCAAGTGGCATAAGTAAGGGACCATTCCGAACCCAACGGTTTGAGGTCTTCCCTTGCGAGGGGTGAGTGCAGCCTTAAATCTCATTTTCCCGATTCACACCGGGTGGCGACTCCATTATTCTCCGGTTTAGTCCCCCGTGGCTACTCCGTACTCCCGACCGGGCCGCGAGCCCGGGACAGCATGCGTCGCTCAGATTTCTGTGTTCCCACAGTCTGGCGACTCCACTGGGGAATAGAGAATTGACCCCGAAATATTGACTTGTGATGTTTGGATTTATGTTTTAATTGACCGTGTCTATAGTGGATAAAGTGAGGGTTTAATCAAAGGCATTTTGAGGCTAGGTAATGGTTTGGTGTCTTCCTTCATTCACTACCTTTCTAGAATGAAAAGCTGTGAAGGCACCTAGATAGCCATCTACTCGTAGCCTATTGTGATGGACTAATTTGGAGGACTCGTTGTTTATTCCTGACAACAAGCGATAAGAGCCTAAGAGGCTTTGGTATTTAAGTGAGCCTCGCTCCACCTTCCCTCTGGGGAATCTACAACATGAAATCCATTTGACAGTCCATCACACAACATAGCTCATTGGCAAGTACCTTAGTGTATAAAAAAGGGTGCGCTCACTTGGTTGCTCGAACCCTTGAGTGGGGAGACCTAGTTGTGGGCAATCCTTCGCCGGTGAGAGCCTTTGTCTATACTCTTGCTAACCCACCCATAGACCGGGTTGGCTAAAGTAACAATTATTCCTTGAATATGTGCTTGTGGACCATCCTCATTTGGATGCAGTTGGACTATTGTCAGAAATGCGGGCTTGCTGGGCCATTTAAACTGGGGCAAGTTCACACCTTATGACTATTAGGCCAAAAGCTTCTGAAATGTTGATAGGCCATTATTGTAGAAATTATTATGTCATGTTTGCATCATCTTTCTTCTATGCTTGTGTTTGGGAACATCGTTGTTTGGATCCATTTGGACCATTTATCATGGGATATGGGCTTGTTGGGCCATTTAAACTGGGACAAGAACGTATTTCATGACTATTGGGCCAAAGGCTTCTAAGTGATTGATGGGCCACTTTGTGATTGTGTTCGGAACGTTATCATTTGGGTTTAGTCGGGCACCTTGTCATAAGATGTGAACTCATTGGGCCATTTAAACTGGGATGGGTTCACTCCTATGACAATTAGCCCGAAAGATTCTAAAATGATAACGGGCCGATTTGCTTGAGAGTTATAATTGATTAGTATGTTATATATGTTACATGCATCTCATGCACCTCATACATACATATATCATGTTAACACTATCTATGTCTCAAAAAGACATCATAGATACCGTTTGGGTTAGAGAAGGGACAATACTCACTAAAAGAACAAGTATGAGTGAATCCGATAATGAGGTGTCCCGTATGGATCAGTTAGAGAACGGTCTCGCCAAGATCACTGAACAGTTGCAGGCTTTGACTACTGCTATGGCTGGTATAGCTGGGTCTCGTGCCGGGGTTAATTCTGGGGATGTGAGGCAAGAGGAATCTCCGAACAGATTGGGGGATGATACCCCCGCTTTTGATGATGATATGGCAGAGTTTGCAGCAGACAGAGTATCTGGGTCTCAGGCAGAGTTACAGAAACTCCGGGATCAGGTTGAGTCGGTTACCCTCAAGATGAGGGGTAAGAATGAGGATCAGCTGGATTATAACACACTGACTTTCGAGGAACAGTTGCCGGCACAGTTCAAGGTGCCTGATATTGGCTAAGTTTAACGGGAATGGGGATCCAAGGGTGCATCTCCGACAGTTTGTATCAGTCATGAGTTCATTTGGCCTGTCTCAGCGCCAAGTGCAGAAAATTTGGAATGTCGCTTGAAGGAGCTCCCGTGGTGTGGTACCACAGCTTGGAGAAGAAAGTAAAGGAAGATTGGAGGGAGTTAGCTGATGCTTTCCTGAAACAGTATGTCACGGACCTGGAGATTGACTTGTCGCTCCGCGACCTGGAAAATACCAAGCAGAAGCCGGAGGAAAGCTTCAAAGACTATGTGGATCGCTGGAGGAGCCAGCTTCTGAAAATGCAGACTCGGCCCTCAGAAAAGGACCATATCAAAATGATCATCAATGGCACCAAACCCTCTATCTATGGTAAACTGAGGAGGATGACCTCAATGATCAATGACTTTCGACAGTTGAGGGAAACTGTTATGGATAGATATTGAAGAAGAAGAAGTAGAAAATCGGAAGTTCTATGGACATAATAGAAGGAATTTTAGAGGACCTCCTGAGACCAAGCCCACTACTGCCGAGGTCGCCGCCATCAAGAATAGGCGCTTTTCTAACTTGGGTAGACCCTTGTCCAAAGTACTCGAGAAATTAACCAAGGAAGGACTCTTAAAACCCTTGGAACCTAGACCACTCCCAAATCCTCCTCCACCAAGCCTCAACATGAACCGTTACTGCCATTTCCACCAACAACCCGGTCATGACACCGACAGCTGTACCCGTCTCCGCCAAGAGATCCAAGACTTAATTGACTCCCACAATATACCTGACCCAGAAAGAGACAACCCAGCACACACAGGAATCCTCTACCAAATTACCACTATGTCCCACCACCATGATCAACTATTGGTTTGCCTGAAACCTTTTTCCTCCAAACCCTCAACCACAAAGCTTCTCACATGGGATAAGGGATAACGATGATGAAGAACCATGGGCTAAGGAAGAAGGCACTGCTGTTTCTCCTATTTTATCTTGCATTTTAAAAGACATTGATTTTGTTTACCTGTTCTAACTTTTTTATCAACAATAATAAAGGCGATCATTTCATTTATCTGCCTAAGTCTATTCCTTTCAAACTTGCAACATGAGTGTATTCAATCTTGGTACTATAACGCTCAGAACAGAAGAAGCAAGCAGAAAAGATAAGTTGGCTATTCAGAAATTGGGAAATGAAGACAGTGAGACTGTTAGGCTTGGAAAAGGAGATGAGTTCACAAAACCAATCAGTGCAGACAGATTGAAGTGGTACTTTGCCTAAGGAAGAAAAGACCGAGCAGTCATCCAGAGGATTGACAGAAGACCTAACCCAACGGGATAGGAAACTCATACATGCATACACGTAACCTATATTGCATCTTTTTTTGTTTGTTCTGTTTTGTGTAAACAGGTGTTGAAGACGGAAAAGAGCGAGCAGTAAGCCAATCAGAGATAGTAAAAGCACAGTATTTGATCTGGGCAGTAATCTGAAGATTGAGGTCCCAATGAAGTTAAGTTCCGGGTATGGTCTCGGAGAGCGAGGCTCCACATCACATCATATCAGCTTGGGGGCGAGGCCCACATCGGCTGAGGAGCAAGGCTCTACATTGTACCAGCTTGGGGGCGAGGCTCATATCGGCTGGGGAGCGAGGCTCCACATCACATCATGTCAGCTTGGGGGCGAGGCCCATATCGGCTGAGGAGCGAGGCTCCACATCATCATCAGTTTGAGGGCGAGGCCCATGTCAGCTAGGGGGCGAGGCCCCACTTCAGTATCAGTTTGAGGGCGAGGCCCATATCAGCTTGGGGGCGAGGCCCCATTTCAGTATCAGTTTGAGGCGAGGCCCATATCAGCTTGGGGGCGAGGCCCCACTTCAGTATCAGTTTGAGGGCGAGGCCCATATTAGTTCAGTATCAGTTCGCTAAGTATGGCATTCCAGACTACAACGACGCCCTAGGTACGGGGTCAGCACGCCAAGTACGGCATGTAGACTATGTGGATTATGAAGATTGTGTGGATTACCGTGGATTTTGTGGACTACCGTAGACTATTAGGGATTATGTGGACTACCGTGGACTACCGAGGATTATTGTGGATCATGTGGACTATTGTGGATTATGTGGACTACGGAGGACTATCGTGAAGAGTTGTGGAATACCGTGGACTATTGTGGATGACGTGGACTACTGTGGATTATTGTGAAGAGTGGTGGACTACGTGGACTATTGTGAAGAGTTGTGGATTATGTGGATTACATTGGATTATGTGGACTACCGTGGACTATTGTGAAGAGTTACGGACAATCATAGACTACTATAAAGAGTTGTGGACTACTGTGGATTACCGTCGAGTATGTGGACTACTGCGACGCCCTAGGTATGGGGTTTAGCACGCCAGAAACGGCACATCATCAAATTCAGTTTGGAGCAGCATCAGCTCAGCTCAAGGCAGCTAGCTAGCCAGGTAAGTAAAAATGCATTGCACAGACTCTGATAGGACTGTCACTGTCACACACTGCACAAGCCCCATCAAAGTGGGGGCGACTGTAGGCATTGCATTTTTGCATGTGAAACCCGATGATGAGTCTCATTTGGAGGCACTACCTTTTGAGTCACGAAAGCCGCGGGAAACGGATATCGGAAGGGGAAATTCGGAATAAACAAGGTTCACTGTTTTCGTTCGTGCTGCGTTCGTGTATGTGTTCGAACGGAAAACAGATTGCGGGCGTTCGTGTCGCGTTCGAACGTTCGTGTCAGTAATTCTGGTTTTGCTGCTAGCCTCACACCCCAGCCCATTTAGCTCCCCAAAGCCCATAAAACACATCCCAAATTAAATAAATAAATATTAATTAAAACATTAACTAAATAAGATATTAATATAATTAATTAAATAATTAAATAAAACATTTACCAAACCTAAACTAAAATCATGCCTAATTTAAATAATTTGAATATATCATATACTAAATTAAAAAGAAGATATGCCTAATTAAAATCAATCCTAACCAATTAAAACCAATCAAATATTTGACTTCCTAATCTAATAAGACATCTACCAATTTAAAATAGTTGACTTCCTAATTTAAAATATTTTGTCCCCCTCAATCTTGTGTATACCATCCTTAGGACTCCTAATTTGGAAACTAGATCTCTTCCTTGTGAGACAAGGGCAAACCCTAGCTCTCTTCTATATAAACATGCATTAACCTAGCCACACCATCTCTCACTCTCTCTAATACACGCCCAAGACAAAAAAAACATTTCACATATACACAAAAAGAGAACAAAGAACCCTAACCATCTCCTCCATAGCCGAGACAACAAGAGCCTCAATCCTCCCAATAACCGAGTCCACTACAAGCAACTATCCTCCATAGCCGAATCCAAAGCACCAACAACCACCATAGGCGAATCCAAAACAAACCAAACTCACCCTTAGCCGAATCCAGAACACCAAAATCCTTCAAAGTCGAGACCACCACAAGCAATAACCCTCCTTAGCCGAATCAAAACACTCCCCTCCTTCACCGAGAACACATCCCCCCATACAACCCTTACAACCACTGAAACACCCCCTAATAAACACTCAAAACCAGCCCCCTAAAACACCCCTAAACAGCCCCTGAATCACCTTAAAACAGCAGCCCAAATCCTCTTAAAACAGTCCCTAAAAACCTTAAAAAACAGTAACATAAAACTGCATAGATAATCTTAAAAATAATCACGCACAACTGCACTAAGAACCCACAAAAACTTGGAACAGTTCATTGAAACGTCAAAACAGGTGGCAGTGAGCAGCAAAACAGAGGTCGAACAGGAGCAGAACAGAGTTCGAACCGCAAGCAAAACAGCAAAGCAGTGAGCTAGGACGCTAAACCAGTGAACCGGAGAAGTTGAGGAGCTGTACCCTTCCGACGTCCGTGAAACGCAAGCCTGAAAGTTGGCAAAAAGGTTAGACCAGAGGGTATCTTTCACACTCGTTTTTCTGTATTATTTATTAAATATTACTTGCATGATTGTCATGTTGAAATGCATGTTGTGGCATTTGAGTAGATAAATATGCATGAATTATGAGATGTAATATGTTGTTGCTGTGGAATAAAATGAGAGACGTGTCAACTCTCGCGGTATATCGGATGGAAACCCGGACATAAATTTCATAGCCGATTCCGAATGGACGGTAATATGATCTGTACTCGGGACACAACTCCACGTACCGCTTGAGTAAACGGCACCCTCTTTTGTTTTGTTTTGTGTTGCTTTTGTTTATTTTTCGTCACTTGAATTCTGTATGTTGTTTATTTATGCATGATTCAATCGAGCGCATGGGCTTAGTAAGTGGAATGAAAGATCCCCTATGGGGAGGGGTTAAAGCCCTTTACCACGATGCTTTGCCGCGCCGGTTGATGTGTGTACGGATTGGATGTAAGATGTGTTCAATCGGGCATACTTAGTTTTGATATGATTGGCTCTATTTTTTGTATGTATGATGCGATCGAGCGCATGGGCTTAGTGAGTTAGTCCAAAGGTCCTCTATCTGAGAGACGAAGAGCCTAAAAGGCCACCTTTGTGACAATACTTCGCCGCGCCGGACAAAGTGTGTTGGGTTGAATGTACGTTCAATTGGGCATACGAAGTCCTACACTTTTGTTGTCTTTATTTCATGTGTTGTGATGTGACGCGCATGAGCTTAGTATGTTGGTCTAAATGTCCTCTCTTTGAGAGATCAAGAGCCCCAAAAGGCCACATTTACGGCAGTACTTCGCCGCGCCCCTTTATTTTGTTGTTTATGTATTGCGTCCCATTTCATGCATCAGGTCTGTTTCCGTTCGAACGCGTTTACGAACGCAACTCGAACGCGCATGCATTTTGCCTTATCATGCATCAGGTCTCATTTTCGTTCGAACGCGTTCACGAACGCCATACGAACGTGAGCATTCTGTTTCATTTCCGTTCGAACGCGTTCACGAACGCCATACGAACGTGAGCATTCTGTTTCATTTCCGTTCGAACGCGTTAACAAACGCCATACGAACGTGAGCATTCTGTTTCATTTCCGTTCGAACGCGTTATCAAACGCCATACGAACATGAGCATTCTGTTTCATTTCCGTTCGAACGCGTTATCAAACGCTACACGAACGCGAACACACTGAACTGAGACATATTCATCACATGCCATGTATAATTGTTTCTTAGGTGACTTTTTTATGGAACCACACATAGTCGTTCTTATCTTTGTGCACATAATAATGAAAAGCATGTTTATTCCATTAGTTGCGTCATTTGCCTTAGTCTTGATTTAACGCATTACGATTCATATACCTATGCCATGATGACTTTGGAGTATTATTTCTTGTGATATATCGGATGGAAACCCAGACATAAATTCCGTAGCCGATTCCGAATGGACGGTAATGCGGTCTGTACTTGGGATACAATTCCACGTATCACTTGGAAAAGTGCTCATATGTATGCTTGTGCGGTTATTATGTATGCTTGTGTTTTTCATGAATATGATATGCTGAATGAAGTTGTAAGTTCGTTGTTACTTTGAGGTATTTTCAGGCATGTGTTCTTAGATGTGAGATATATGTGAAATGTATGTATAAGTTTTATTTTGTACCCGTGAATTTAGAAGCATGATACTCTTGGAAATAAGTGCTACTTAAGCCTTTATTAAATTATTACATAAATTCTGTCATTGCAAGTGGCATAAGTAAGGGACCATTCCGAACCCAACGGTTTGAGGTCTTCCCTTGCGAGGGGTGAGTGCAGCCTTAAATCTCATTTTCCCGGTTCACACAGGGTGGCGACTCCATTATTCTCCGGTTTAGTCCCCCGTGGCTACTCCGTACTCCCGACCGGGCCGCGAGCCCGGGACAGCATGCGTCGCCCAGATTTCTGTGTTCCCACAGTCTGACGACTCCACTGGGGAATAGAGAATTGGCCCCGAAATATTGACTTGTGATGTTTGGATTTATGTTTTAATTGACCGTGTCTATAGTGGATAAAGTGAGGGTTTAATCAAAGGCATTTTGAGGCTAGGTAATGGTTTGGTGTCTTCCTTCATTCACTACCTTTCTAGAAGGAAAAGCTGTGAAGGCACCTAGATAGCCATCTACTCGTAGCCTATTGTGATGGACTAATTTGGAGGACTCGTTGTTTATTCCTGACAACAAGCGATAAGAGCCTAAGAGGCTTGGGTATTTAAGTGAGCCTCGCTCCACATTCCCTCTGGGGAATCTACAACGGGAAATCCATTTGACAGTCTGTCACACACCATAGCTCATTGGCACGTACCTTAGTGTATAAAAAAAGGTGCGCTCACTTGGTTGCTCGAACCCTTGAGTGGGGAGACCTAGTTGTGGGCCATCCTTCGCCGGTGAGAGTCTTTGTCTATACTCTTGCTAACCCACCCATAGACCAGGTTGGCTAAAGTAACAATTATTTCCTTGAATATGTGCTTGTGGACCATCATCATTTGGATGCAGTTGGACTATTGTCAGAAATGCGGGCTTGCTGGGCCATTTAAACTAGGGCAAGTTCACACCTTATGACTATTAGGCCAAAAGCTTCTGAAATGTTGATAGGCCATTATTGTAGAAATTATTATGTCATGTTTGCATCATCTTTCTTCTATGCTTGTGTTTGGGAACATCGTTGTTTGGATCCATTTGGACCATTTATCATGGGATATGGGCTTGTTGGGCCATTTAAACTGGGACAAGAACGTATTTCATGACTATTGGGCCAAAGGCTTCTAAGTGATTGGTGGGCCACTTTGTGATTGTGTTCGGAACGTTATCATTTGGGTTTAGTCGGGCACCTTGTCATGAGATGTGAACTCATTGGGCCATTTAAACTGGGATGGGTTCACTCCTATGACAATTAGCCCGAAAGATTCTAAAATGATAACGGGCCGATTTGCTTGAGAGTTATAATTGATTTAGTATGTTATATATGTTACATGCATCTCATGCACCTCATACATACATATATCATGTTAACACTATCTATGTCTCAAAAAGACATCATAGATACCGTTTGGGTTAGAGAAGGGACAATACTCACTAAAAGAACAAGTATGAGTGAATCCGATAATGAGGTGTCCCGTATGGATCAGTTAGAGAACGGTATCGCCAAGATCACTGAACAGTTGCAGGCTTTGACTACTGCTATGGCTGGTATAGCTGGGTCTCGTGCCGGGGTTAATTCTGGGGATGTGAGGCAAGAGGAATCTCCAACTTGTGATAGGGGTGGCAAAACGAATCAACGAATCGAATTTGTATCGAATCCAAAATTAATCGAATCAAAATGTGATGGATTCGTATTCGATTCGTTTATTAAACGATTCAAATACAAATATTTGTTTAGTCATGATATTATTTAATATCATAATTTACCATCGTTGATTTACATTAATTCTTCATAAATATATACATATAAAATATGTAATTAATATATTTATTAAAAATACCTCACCAAATATTGAAAATGTTATTTTTTCTATGGTAATTAGCCATAATTTCTCGAATCTTAATTGAAAAATAAAAATAACTAGTAAAAGAAAATAATAAAACGAATCTTAAACGAATAAACGAATGCATGAGCTTAAATTCGTATTCGATTCGTTTATTCGAATCGAATTGACCTATTTATTAAACGAATATATTTGTTCAAATCCGTACTCGCTTTAAAGCAAATCGAATCGAACGAATAAATAAATCCTGACACAAATTGACACCCCTAACTTGTGAGGGGTAGTTTCATTAATTTCTTCAAAGTATTATATTTAGCAGATCGATGTACGATGATTAAATAATATTTTTATTTAATGGAGAAGATCGATAAGTTGATTGATATTGACTCTTATCTGAGTGATATTAAAAAATAATTACATTAGTTTAATATGATTAACAGCGAGTATATTCTAGTTGATTTTATTTTTTTGAATCATGGATAATCTCACCGTCAAACTATCAATTCCCGATTTAAATGGAGTAGGTAAAATTTTCAATTGTCACATGTTCTTACAAGAAACATATTTTCTGGAATCTGTATTCGAACTCAGAATTTCAAAATGAAATCATGAACTCTAAACCACAAAATCACGCGAGACTTTGACTTCTAATTGATTTACATATAAGTTATTGACAAATTCTAGGATTAAAATAATGTCATGATTGAAGCGATTGTTATTATTAATCTATTATGTATTTATAAAAGGAATTTTATTTTCCCCCTTTGTGCCAACCATTCTCTTGTTGTTAAATGGGTATTTATAAGATTTAATAATTAGGCATTCAAGTAGTTTAATAATTGTACGACCAAGATTTGAACTTAGGGTGTGTTTCTATTATATTAAGTTGTATTATATTATTCAATATAGGGTGTATTACATTAAGGTGTATTGTAATAATATTATATTATATTAATATTATACAGCGTTTGGTAATGCACAATATTGCATTAAAATTAAAATTATTATTATTATTATTATTATTATTATTATTATTTTAATATTAATTTATTAATATATTAATACTAATACTAAAATTGATATTTTAATATTGATATTTTAATATTTTAATAATATATTTTAATATTAATATTAATTAAAATTTTATAAAATTTTAATAAAATTTTAATAATATTTATAAATATTTTAATATCAATATTTTAATAATAATTTTTATTTTAATAAGATTTCAATAATATTTTTTAATATTAATATTAATATTTTATCAATATTTTAATACTATTTTTTAATATTAATTCCAATATTTTATAAATATTTTGATATAAAATTTTTAATATTAATTTTTGTTTTAATATTAATTTCTTAATATTTTAATAATATTGATTAATTTTTTAATATTATATAAATATTTGAATAATTTAATAATATTTTAATATTTTAATTTTAATGTAAATAAAATAGTAATGATGATAAAAGAAACTATTTTTATTTTAAATTTTTTTAGTGCAATGCACCATAATCTCACACATCCCTCATCATTCGTTAATACAATGTTGACAGCATTAAATAATACAATACGGGATAAACAACATTATCGTCAAATATTGTATTATATTAAGTTAATACTATATAATGTCATAATGTTGTGTAGTACTGGCGCCAAACGCACCCTTAATGTATTATTATCAGCACCTAATTATTTTGAGGTGGTCGTATTTAATATACAAAACTCCCGCAATAATCAAGATTGAGAGAAAATATATCATAATTTATCTAACCTTATCTCTGTTTTTCCTACAAATAGATTATTTTCATAATTTGAATATTTTTTTTTTGGAATCGTTGGAAACCCCGCCTCCAAACTACTCATTCTAAATTTAAGCGGAACAAATAAAACATTTGTCTGTCCCAACTCCCAGGCTCTTCGTCAAATTATCATATCCGAACTTGAACATTAAATACATCAATATTACCAATAAAATATATGCATTAAAAAAATTATGAAAAATTAATACAATTCAAAAAATCCAAATTCATATAAGAAATGTTTAAATTATGAATCCCAATTAATTCCATTCACAACTAGAGAGTCAACTATCGAATTAAAGTGGAGGTGCAACAGATTACGAGAAAAATTATAACTCCGTGTAGAGCAACAGAGCCAAGTTAGTTTAATCCAATGCCTCGATATAATTATTCGTCTTAATTAATTAAATTGTAAATATTATTACTTATTGATAATAAATAGGTCCATTTATTTTGATCCTACATCAAAGTTAAGTTTCAGTTAAGGAATCTAATTAATTAATTAATTAAATTTTACTAATATATCTTAGGTCTCTCACTTTCCAACCACATAAAATATTAATGATTTTATAATAATAAAAGAGAATGACGATAATAATTGTATATTAAAATATCTTAATAAGAAGACAAAAAACTGGGGTATCTTTTTAATTTAATTAATTTCACACATCTTACAGCCTTGTGATGTGTAATGAATCTTTGAGATTTTTTTTAAACGTTAGAAATTATGCGGCGAAATCATTCGATATGGATTTAAGTAGAGTAAGAAAAAAAATTTAGTGTCCCAATCTCTTATATAGATTCGAATCTAAGACCTGAAAGTTAAATCCTAACCCAACACCACCAAGCCACACTCCTTAGAAAATGAATCGTTAACTTGCCAATATTTTAAATATCAAAATATTTTAAGATTTTTGTGAAAAGTTCTTTTGTTTTTTTAAACAAAAAAACATCATCATCTATTACTAAAAAGTGAAGTTACGGATAAAGATGGAAGGAAAGTCCTCCATCCAGAAACCCTAAATCATGAGCATTAATATTATGAACGGTTAACAGTTGTTTCTCGTTCCAATGATAATATGAGAATCGACCCCTCGAACAAACCTTCCTCAAGCAGTAAATTTGTTTGGTTAGTAGGAAACCAAAAGCAAATTTAGTAAGCAGACAAGAAAACACAGAGTTTACGTGGTTCGGCGGAGAATGACTCCAACCTACACCCACGGGAGAAAAATGATATTTTATTACTGCTTGGGGGTAAGACCGACCTAAGCTATGAGCGAAGGTAGTATACAAGAATACAAAAATAAGCATCTCATGTCTTACAACAAGCCCGGTACAAATCTCTCAAGTGGTCGGATGCTGACCTGCTTTCTCTCTCTATCACTAACCCTTCAACTCTCAACTTCTCTCTCTATCATTAATCCTTCAACTCTCAAATCCTCATACGAACACAAATCTAGCACTTCTTCTCTAGGTCGGGTCGGCATGCCAACTTGTCCATCATCAACTCATTTGGCTCTCGCATGAATTCATTTGTACGAAAAGGTCAGGTCATTCTGTTAAACTCCATCAGCCTCTCTGAACAATTGGGCCTTTACTATGCATTGTTGGGCTAAATACAATATCTATCATATCTCTCCTCGATATTTGAACTTTTATCGGGGTGAAAAGTCACCATAAACACAAACTATAAGTAATCTTTGTAATTTTTGAGGTAACAAACAAAAAGATAGATCTAAGCACAAAAGTTTATATTTTGAGACAATCTCTTTACAAACCCTTAATATACATGGCCCCCGCGACCCCATCCCTACAGAAAATTTTGCATGTGGATCATGTTCATGAAACAAAATTGATATAGTTTCTTTGAGGATCATTATATTACTAATTTCACAAAAATTTAAAGACTAAACATTCAATCTTATAAAAAATACTTTCCTCTCATTTAATCTTAGCAAAATACTATTCTCTATATAATTTAAGGATAATATTTAACTCTCACAATGCAAATTTACTGAAAGTTCTTTAAAATTCACATGACTTTGTTGGAAATTCTTCTAAATATTCATTAAGGGTAAATTTATCCTTTTGTAGCATTGAGTGCTTGTGAGGGGTACAACCCTTTGGAGGGTTGCACCACACCCCAAAGGGTGCCCTATTGGCACCCTTACATGCATTTGAAAAGGAGGCATTATATCCATTACAAAAGAAGGAGAAAAATCTGAATTTTAATGAACATTTTGTTTTGTTTATTGGTTTTTGGAGAGAATTTCACCATATTCTCAGTTCGAATACTTGTTAAGGAGTGCTCCTTAGACAAGAAGGAACCAAGTTATCCTGGGAGAACATTGGCTAATTGAATCCGTAAAGCACATGTGACGGGGCCAATAAGTTCTTAAGGACGGAGAGATCTCGACTTGGATTCGCCATCACATTACACAGTTTTATCAGGTTTTTCTGGTTTCAATCTTTTAGGGTTTTGCATGAATAGTAGATCTAGATTTCTGTTTCTGGTTTGAATTGTTGTGTAGCATGTTATTTGATGTTTAATGACACTTATTTCACAACAATCTTAAGAACTTATTGGATTCTAGTGTTGTTAGATAGTAATTTGCATGCTATGGTAGAAAACTTTCTAGGAAAATACGAAATGTGCATGAAAAACCCGTAGGGCGTTCGAACGACCGACGCACGCGAAGGCAAAAATCTAAAAATTCGTAAGAACGTTCGAACGCGTCTTCAAACGCAACTCGAACGCAAGCCTTCTGCCTAAGAAAGTTCGAACGCGTCCTAAACGCAACTCGAACACAAACTCTCTGGAATCATTCCGTTCGAACGCGTTCTCGAACGCTATACGAACGTGAACTCTCTGGAATCATTTCGTTCAGACGCGTTATCAAATGATACTCGAACGTGAACTCCCTGGAAACACATCGTTCGAACGCGTTGTCAAACACAACACGAACGAACCCACACTGCCAGTCTCGTTTGAACGTATATACGAACGTGACACTAACGAAATAATCCTGTAACTATTTTAATAACTGTAAACTTAAATTAATATTAACTTAGTAAATCATATACTGTAACACATTAATCTTGGTAGTATAGATTTAAGTTATTATTAGGTTGTTCAATTATCACAAGCATACACATAGTGATAAAGTTGAAATTGATTGTGTGTAGCATACTTGGTTGAGAATAGACCCGCCACGGTTTCCGGTTCGGAACCGGACCAAACCGGAACCGAACCGGTTGGAACCGGAAGGTTCCGGTTCCAACCGGTTCCCGGTTCCGGAACCGAACGGAATGGGACCGGTTCGGTTGGGGTTCCACCCCAACTCGAACGGTCCGAACCGGTGGAACCGTACGGTTCCACCGGTTCGGACGGTTCCAACCGGAACCGAACGGTTCCGGTTGGAACCGTAGGGTTCCAACAGGAACCCTAAGGCCCCCAACGGCTACTAGCCGTTGGGGGCCTTATTAGTTATTCCCCCAACGGCTACTGCCGTTGGGGGATGCAGGGAGCCGTTTGGCTCCCTGCCAAACGGCTCCCTGCCAAAAAAAAAAAAAAAAAAAATTATAAATTTTTTTTATTATATAAAATAAAAATTACTAATGTACCCCTAATAACGGTAATAAAACGGTTATATTTAGGGGCATTTTTGGTATCAAAAAAATTCTAAAATTATATAAATAGGATTCATTTTTCATAATTTCATCACACAATTTCTCAACTCTCTCATTTTCTATAAATCTCTTATTCTCAATCTTACTTCAATACAATTCTCTTATTTTAGTTGTTAATTAATTTGTTATCACATTCGGCATTCGCATCGCAATTATTCAAATGGCAAGCTCATCCGAGAACATAATGTCAAATATGCCGACCCAAGAGAGCGGCCCCAGTGTCAGTGCACAATCACGGAGAAGAAGTTAAGGCTCGGTCCTCCGATATTTTCAAAATTCATTTAATATTTGGAACGCCTAGACGATGTTCACAACGAGCAATTTGCAACTATTGTGGGGTTATCTATAAATTTTCTGGTGGATACGGAAATATGATCAAGCACATGAAGAAACATCATCCGGTTGAATTTGGCATTGATACGACGCAGACTCAAATGGCCAGGTACGCATCATCTAGTAGAGGTACGAGTAGTGTAGATTTATTTAAATATTCTGATGCAAAAAATAGAGAAGAATTTGCGAAATTAACATGTATGGCACATCTTTCTTTAAGCTTTGGTGAAAAACTTCATTTTACTAATTACGTGCATAATGCTTTAAACCCTGTTGCATGTAGAATGACTCGAACACAACAAAACGTCATATTTTCAAATTATATAAAGATGGTAAAATTATTTTAAATGAAATATTTAAAGAAATGAAAGGTCGTATTTCTATATGTTCTGATATTTGGAGTGACCATTGGCAACACACTCATACATGGGTGTGACTTGTCATTGGATTGATGCATCATTTACCATGCAAAAACGACTCATTGCATTTAGAGTTTTTGATGACCAACATACTGCACATAATATTATAGAATGATGAAGGTAATTTTTGATGATATGGTTTGTTTAGGAAAAAATTTTAACAATTGGATTTGATAATGCATCTGCAAATACTGCATCCATCAATGATTTAAAAGAAATATGTCAACCAAATTTAGGGGGTCGATTTTTTCATATTCGTTGTACATGTCATGTCCTAAACTTATGTGTGCAAGACGGTCTAAAATTATTATCTCATTTCCTTGATCCTATTAAAACGGCACTTAACTGTATTTGGTCATATTCTCAAGTTAGGAGGGAATGGACCAAGTTTTGTAAAATAAATGGTATTAAACCGATTAAATTTTCTAGAGATGTTCCAACACGTTGGAATTCTACTTATTTTCTTTTATGTCAAGCACTTCAATACAAAGATGCATTATGTAGTTTTTTTTCTCAACATGTTCAAAATAACACTTTATCCTAGTCAATGGGATATTTGTGAAAGAATTTTAGATATTTTAAGAGTTTTTAATGATGTTACTTTAGTTTTTAGCGGTGTTTATTATCCCACTGCACATTTATTTCTTCTTGAAAGTTTGAATATTGTTGGCACTCTCGATGAACATGTTGACAGTGACAACCCTAATGATATTGTTTTGCTCGAAGCCATTACTGTTATGAAGGTAAATAGTTGAATTATTTTAGAGAGAAATTCCTTTACTTATCTATTGCTGCTGCTGCTGTTTTTGATCCTAGATTTAAATTAGAAGGTTAAATGGTGGTTTACAAGCTTACTATGGTTTTTAGGAATATTAGATGACATTGATATTACGAGCATAATGACGAATTTAAAAAGTGATTAATTATTTTATTTAATGATTATATTGTAAGATATAACTTAGGAACAATAGGTCAGTCTAGTAGTAGCGAACCGTAATTCAACCAAGACTTAGCGCAGGGGATCGTTGGTTATTACAACTAAATAAAAAATCTAGGGATACGACAACAACTAATAACCCTGAATTAGATAATTATTTATCTACAAATTTTGAGTTTTCTAATGAAAGTTTATGCAGTAAAAATTTTAAAATCCTTGAATGGTGGAACCGGCATCAAATATATATCATGTTTTATCTATTATTGCTAAAGAGATATTGGCAGCACCTATTTCCACCGTTGCGGTTGAGCAAGCCTTCAGCTTGGGAGGTAATATATTGGAAGCTAGGCGATCTTCATTACATCCAAGCACTCTAGAAGCAACAGCTTGTGTGGATGATTGGACTCGAGCTGATATGAGACAACAAGAAGATGCCCCCGATGATTTTGAAGATTTGTTCGATAATGGCAATGCTTCTGCAACAAGTGCAAGCGGAAGCTGCGGACCCGGAGCCGAATGATCAACTGATAATGATGATTGATAAATGTAAAATTATAATTTACAAAGGGGATATGTCTTAAACTTGTAATGGAACTACGTGAGCTTTGATTCCTCTCACCCTTGGAGGATACGTAGGCAACTTAAATTTTAAAAATTAAAGCTCAAGCTCTTCAATGTAATAATTTTTTTTTTATTTATAAATTTAATCTCATTTTTTTTAATTAATAATTTTTTTTTATAATGATTTAATAACTTAACTCCTCTCATTTTTTTATTTTAATTAATTAAAAAAAAAATGAACCGAACCGAACCGGAACCGAACCGTTCGGTTCCGGTTCGGTTCGACTTTCCGGTTCCACACTTGTGGAACCGGAAACGGCCGGTTCGGTTCGATTCCGAACCGGAACCGAACCGCCGGCCGGGTCTAGTTGAGAATTTAAAGTGTAATCATACAAAGAAATTCCATCCAACCTTGATTGACTCTTACACATATACACATATTGTATATTGTTACATTGTATAAAATGTAGTTCTGGGTTTGAATTGCTAAAGGATCCTATTGAAAAAGTGTTTAAAGAATATTCTGTCTAAAAGGCGATATTCGTTTATTCATTTTTCTAAAGAATCTTTAGTTGAAATTCAAGGACTTGTGTTTATTGGAACCATCGTCCAATAGAACAACAAGTGGTTACCTAGTACATCACTTTGGAAAAGATCATTCGCCGATCGTTGTGCAATTTATCTTTTGTAGACTAATTGACCCATATTGGATTTATCAGTTACAAATGGCTAGCGGAAATATCACAGTACCGGTCTCTCATGGAGAAAAGCCGGAGAAATTTGGTGGGGAAAATTTCAAGCAGTGGCAGAGCAAAATGTTGTTCTACCTGACAACTCTCCAATTGGCTAAATTCCTCAAAGATCCTCCGGGTCCTGTGGAGGGTGAATCTGAAATGGTCAAGGAAGAGCGAGAACAGACTTGGGTGTCTGGAGACTTCTTATGCAAGAACTACCTTTTGGGTGGTCTTGACAATACCCTGTACAATGTGTACCAAGACATGACTTCTGCGAAGATTCTCTGGGAATCTCTCGAGAAGAAGTATAAAACCGAGGATGCCGAACAAAAGAAATTTGTCGTGGGTAGGTTCCTGAACTACAAGATGGTAGATTCAAGGACGATGATGTCTCAGTTGGGTGAACTGCAGTTAATCATTCATGAAATACTGGATGAATGTATGAAACTATGTGAGATGTTTCAAGTTGCCGCCATTATTGAAAAGTTACCTCCATCATGGAAGGACTTCAGGAGCTATCTGAAACACAAAAAGAAACAGATGAGCCTTGAAGACCTTAGTGTTCGATTGAGAATCGAGGAAGACAACATGATGTCCGATAAGGCCAGCTACAAGACTATGGAGTCTAAGGCCAACATCATTGAGGGTGTGAAGGGTAGCAAGAAAAGAAAGAACAGTGGAGCTGATTCTTCGAACAAGAAGTTCAAGGGGAAATGCTACAACTGTGGAAAGAGCGGTCATATGTCAAAGGACTGCAGAAACAAGAAGTCTCAGGACAAGGGCAAGAAAAAGAAAAATGAGGCTCATGTCACTGAGGGTGAGCAGCTGACTGATGATATCTCAGAGATGGAACTATCAGCAGTGGTAACCGAAGCCAACATAGTTGAGAATCTGAGGGAATGGTGGGTAGACACTGAGGCTACTCGTCATATCTGTGTAGATATCAAGATGTTTTCCATGTACCAGAAGGTCGATGGCAGCGATCATCTGACAATGGGAAACTCGTCTACCTCTCAGGTGGTTGGACAAGGCACAGTGGTTCTGAAGATGACATCAGGAAAGAAGCTAACATTGAGAAATGTATTGCACGTTTCGGATATTCAGAAGAACTTGGTCTCAGGTTCTCTTCTTAGTAAGGCTGGTTTTAAGCTAGTATTTGTTTCTGATAAGTTTGTAATGACAAGGAATGATACGTATGTAGGAAAAGTTACCTAACTGAGGGCCTTTTCAAACTAAATGTAATGACTGTTAATCGTGCAAATAATAAAGCTAGTACTTCTGCTTATATTATTAGTCACAAAATATATGGCATGAGAGGTTAGGACATGTTAATTATGATGCCATGCGTAAATTAATTAACATGGACCTTATACCTAAAATTACAATTGATAGCCAACATAAGTGTGAGGCATGTGTTGAAGCAAAAATGCATCGAACATCATTTTATTCTGTTGAATTCTGTTGAACGCAGTTCTGAACCTTTAGAACTTGTATACACTGACGTGTGTGACATGAACATTGTGCAAACGAGAGGCGGTAAAAAGTACTTTGTCACTTTTATCGATGACAGCACAAGATTCTGCTATGTGTACTTGCTGAGAAGCAAAACAGAAGCTATTGAGAGCTTTGTACACTATAAGAGCGAAGTTGAAAATCAACTTGGCAAGAAAGTCAAAAGAATCAGGAGTGATAGAGGTGGTGAATACGTTTCACCATTCGGTGAATATTGTTATGTGCACGGAATTATTCACGAAACCACTGCTCTTTATTCTTCTTTCAACATAACAGAATTGTGAGCGCAAAAACCGAACGTTGAAGGAAATGATGAACGCCATGTTGACGAGTTCGGGTCTACCCCAGAACTTGTGGGGGGAAGCCTTACTTTCCGCGAACTACGTTCTTAACAAGCTTCCTCACAGAAGGTTGGACAAGACACCATATGAGTTGTGGAAATGTTTCGTACCTTCCTACAAATACCTAAAAGTGTGAGGGTGTCTTGCCAAAGTAATGGTTCCTAAACCTAAGAAGGTTAGAATAGGACCCAAAACTGTTGATTGTATATTCATTGGATATGCTCTCAACAGTAGTGCGTATCGATTCTTGGTACACAAGTCAGAGATTCCTGACATCAATCCGAACATGATAATTGAGTCAATGAATGCGACATTTTTTGAAGAGACGTTTCCTTGCAAGGAAAGACAGAGAACATAGTCTCTCAAAAAACAGTTGATACTGTCAAGGACAATGATCAGGTTGACCAAGAATCAGATCAACGTGAAAATGCTGAGACAATCGAGCCTAGACGTAGCAAAAGAGCTAGAACGTCTAAGTCGTTTGGTCCCGATTTTCTAACATACTTGTTAGAAAATGAGCCTCAAAGCTACAAAGAAGCTATGGCTTCTCCGGAGGCACCTCTTTGGAAAGAGGCTATTAACAGTGCGATTGATTCAATCCTACAGAACCATACTTGGGAGTTGGTTGATCTTCCACCAGGTTGTAAGCCGCTGGGCTACAAATGGATATTCAAAGGAAGATGAAAACGGATGGATCAATAGATAAGTACAAGGCGAGACTTGTCATAAAAGGTTATAGACAAAAGGAAGGCCTTGATTACTTTGACACATATTCACCAGTGACTCGTATCACATTGATAAGAATGCTCATAGCCATAGCAGCTATATTTGGTCTCGAAATACATCAAATGGATGTAAGACGACATTCTTGAATGGTGAATGGAATGAAGAGATTTACATGGAACGACCAGAAGGGTTTAGTGTTCCTGGACAAGAACAGAAAGTGTGCAAACTTGTAAAATCTTTGTACGGATTAAAACAAGCACCTAAACAATGGCATGAGAAATTTGACAAAGAAATGTTGTCAAGTTGGTTCAAAACCAATTAGTGTGATAAGTGTGTATACACCAAATCAACTCAAAAAGGATATGTCATTGTGTGTCTCTATGTAGACGATATGCTGATAATTGGTAGTAATCATGAAATGATTCAGTCTACCAAAAACGTGTTATCCAGCAGATTTGATATGAAAGACTTGTGAGTAGCTGATGTGATCCTAGGAATTAAGATTTCTAGGACATCAGACGAATATATATTATCTCAGACTCATTATATTGAGAAGATACTTGATAAATATATCAAAGGGGATCTAAATGTGGTTAGAACCCATAGACCCAAATCTTCATCTATCAAAGAATACTGGTACAAGCGTATCGCAATTAGAGTATTCGAGAATCATCGGAAGTCTGATGTATCTCACGAATTGCACACGACCCGATATCGCTCAAGCTGTGAACCGGCTTAGCAGATATACGAGCAATCCAGGACATAACCACTGGAAAGCCATAGTAAGAGTTTTGAGGTATCTGAGAGAAACTTCAAACTATGGGCTATATTACGAGAGATATCCTGCTGTACTAGAGGATACAGCGATGCTAACTGGATATCTGATACGGTGGATTCCAAATCTACGAGTGGATTTGTTTTCACACTTGGTATGCAGCCGTGTCATGGAAATCCTCGAGGCAAACATGTATTGCCCGGTCTACTATGGAATCTGAGTTCACATCGTTAGACAAAACAGCGGAAGAAGCAGAATGGCTTAGAAACATCCTGGAGGATATTCATAGTTGGCCCAAACCGGTGCCAGCGATTAGCATACATTGTGATAGCCAATCGGCTATTGGGAGATCCCAAAATACAATGTATAATGGTAAGTCTCGACATATACGTCAGAGACATAATATCATACGTCAACTGCTCTCAAGTGGCATAATAACGATCGATTATGTTAAGTCGAAGGAAAACCTAGCGGATCCACTAACTAAAGGTTTACCTCGAGAGCAAGTTGAAGAGTCATCGAGGGGAATGGGCTTGAAGCCTATAATCTAAGAATTGTCATTGTGGAAACCCAACCTAGCTAACTGGAGATCCCAAGAATCTAGGTTCAAAAGGACAACAGAAACTTTGTGCAATTCAAAATAAGCACTGAAGAGTTTTGTACTCTTTCCCATTCCGATAATGACGCTGAGTGATGTCTGTCATTGGTTAGGATAAGCTAAGACTTTTAATGATCACATATATAGGAGATGAGTCCTAATGGGGGTAAAGACAGATTACCTCTTCATAGTAGATCATTTATTTCAAGTAAGAAGTGATGCCGCTTCCATGGGAACTTTTAAAGGTGGGTTCCCTAAAGTGCTTGATGAATCCAGGACCGTTGTTCAGGGCCGAAATGAACACAACCGTAGAACGGAAAATGGTCGAAGTAAAGCTGTGTGTTAGCAGTTGTCTTGGTTTAAAACCAACGGCAGAACAGTTCAAGACTATGGGTCATTGGTTTGCCAAGTAAATCCGATTTTCACTCACTAGGAAAGGTTCAAGACGAAAGCTGCCTATTTCGATGCAGCTTTAGTTCATGGTAACTCTCTCAGGTTCTCATGAATATTTGAAGAATTGTGGGGGATAGTTGGAAATTCTTCTAAATATTCATTAAGGGTAAATTTATCCTTTTGTAGCATTGAGTGCTTGTGAGGGGTACAACCCTTTGGAGGGTTGCACCACACCCCAAAGGGTGCCCTATTGGCACCCTTACATGCATTTGAAAAGGAGGCATTATATCCATTACAAAAGAAGGAGAAAAATCTGAATTTTAATGAACATTTTGTTTTGTTTATTGGTTTTTGGAGAGAATTTCACCATATTCTCAGTTCGAATACTTGTTAAGGAGTGCTCCTTAGACAAGAAGGAACCAAGTTATCCTGGGAGAACATTGGCTAATTGAATCCGTAAAGCACATGTGACGGGGCCAATAAGTTCTTAAGGACGGAGAGATCTCGACTTGGATTCGCCATCACATTACACAGTTTTATCAGGTTTTTCTGGTTTCAATCTTTTAGGGTTTTGCATGAATAGTAGATCTAGATTTCTGTTTCTGGTTTGAATTGTTGTGTAGCATGTTATTTGATGTTTAATGACACTTATTTCACAACAATCTTAAGAACTTATTGGATTCTAGTGTTGTTAGATAGTAATTTGCATGCTATGGTAGAAAACTTTCTAGGAAAATACGAAATGTGCATGAAAAACCCGTAGGGCGTTCGAACGACCGACGCACGCGAAGGCAAAAATCTAAAAATTCGTAAGAACGTTCGAACGCGTCTTCAAACGCAACTCGAACGCAAGCCTTCTGCCTAAGAAAGTTCGAACGCGTCCTAAACGCAACTCGAACACAAACTCTCTGGAATCATTCCGTTCGAACGCGTTCTCGAACGCTATATACGAACGTGAACTCTCTGGAATCATTTCGTTCAGACGCGTTATCAAATGATACTCGAACGTGAACTCCCTGGAAACACATCGTTCGAACGCGTTGTCAAACACAACACGAACGAACCCACACTGCCAGTCTCGTTTGAACGTATATACGAACGTGACACTAACGAAATAATCCTGTAACTATTTTAAACTGTAAACTTAAATAATATTAACTTAGTAAATCATATACTGTAACACATTAATCTTGGTAGTATAGATTTAAGTTCTATTAGGTTGTTCAATTATCACAAGCATACACATAGTGATAAAGTTGAAATTGATTGTGTGAGCATACTTGGTGAGAATAGACCCGGCCACGGTCCGGTTCGGAACCGGAACCAAACCGGACCGAACCGGTTGGAACCGGAAGGTTCCGGTTCCAACCGGTTCCGGTTCCGGAACCGAACCGGAATGGGACCGGTTCGGTTGGGGTTCCACCCCAACTCGAACCGGTCCGAACCGGTGGAACCGTACGGTTCCACCGGTTCGGACGGTTCCAACCGGAACCGAACGGTTCCGGTTGGAACCGTAGGGTTCCAACAGGAACCCTAAGGCCCCCAACGGCTACTAGCCGTTGGGGGCCTTAGTTACCCCAACGGCTACTGCCGTTGGGGGATGCAGGGAGCCGTTTGGCTCCCTGCCAAACGGCTCCCTGCCAAAAAAAAAAAATAAAAAAAAATTATAAATTTTTTTTTATATATAAAAAAAAAAAATTACTAATGTACCCCTAATAACGGTAATAAAACGGTTATATTTAGGGGCATTTTTGGTATCAAAAAAATTCTAAAATTCTATAAATAGGATTCATTTTTCATAATTTCATCACACCAATTCTCAACTCTCTCATTTTCTATAAATCTCTTATTCTCAATCTTACTTCAATACAATTCTCTTATTTTAGTTGTTAATTAATTTGTTATCACATTCGGCATTCGCATCGCAATTATTCAAATGGCAAGCTCATCCGAGAACATAATGTCAAATATGCCGACCCAAGAGAGCGGCCCCAGTGTCAGTGCACAATCACGGAGAAGAGAAGTTAAGGCTCGGTCCTCCGATATTTTCAAAATTCATTTTAATTTGGAACGCCTAGACGATGGTTCACAACGAGCAATTTGCAACTATTGTGGGGTTATCTATAAATTTTCTGGTGGATACGGAAATATGATCAAGCACATGGAGAAACATCATCCGGTTGAATTTGGCATTGATACGACGCAGACTCAAATGGCCAGGTACGCATCATCTAGTAGAGGTACGAGTAGTGTAGATTTATTTAAATATTCTGATGCAAAAAATAGAGAAGAATTTGCGAAATTAACATGTATGGCACATCTTTCTTTAAGCTTTGGTGAAAAACTTCATTTTACTAATTACGTGCATAATGCTTTAAACCCTGCTGCATGTAGAATGACTCGAAACACAACAAAACGTCATATTTTCAAATTATATAAAGATGGTAAAATTATTTTAAATGAAATATTTAAAGAATGAAAGGTCGTATTTCTATATGTTCTGATATTTGGAGTGACCATTGGCAAACACACTCATACATGGGTGTGACTTGTCATTGGATTGATGCATCATTTACCATGCAAAAACGACTCATTGCATTTAGAGTTTTTGATGACCAACATACTGCACATAATATTTATAGAATGATGAAGGTAATTTTTGATGAATATGGTTTAGGAGAAAAAATTTTAACAATTGGATTTGATAATGCATCTGCAAATACTGCATCCATCAATGATTTAAAAGAAATATGTCAACCAAATTTAGGGGGTCGATTTTTTCATATTCGTTGTACATGTCATGTCCTAAACTTATGTGTGCAAGACGGTCTAAAATTATTATCTCCTTTCCTTGATCCTATTAAAACGGCACTTAACTGTATTTGGTCATATTCTCAAGTTAGGAGGGAATGGACCAAGTTTTGTAAAATAAATGGTATTAAACCGATTAAATTTTCTAGAGATGTTCCAACACGTTGGAATTCTACTTATTTTCTTTTATGTCAAGCACTTCAATACAAAGATGCATTATGTAGTTTTTTTTCTCAACATGTTCAAAATATCACACTTTATCCTAGTCAATGGGATATTTGTGAAAGAATTTTAGATATTTTAAGAGTTTTTAATGATGCTACTTTAGTTTTTAGCGGTGTTTATTATCCCACTGCACATTTATTTCTTCTTGAAAGTTTGAATATTGTTGGCACTCTCGATGAACATGTTGACAGTGACAACCCTAATGATATTGTTTTGCTCGAAGCCATTACTGTTATGAAGGTAAAATGGTTGAATTATTTTAGAGAAATTCCTTTACTTTATCTTATTGCTGCTGTTTTTGATCCTAGATTTAAATTAGAAGGTTTGAATGGTGGTTTACAAGCTTACTATGGTTATTTAGGAATATTAGATGACATTGATATTACGAGCATAATGACGAATTTAAAAAGTGATTTAATTATTTTATTTAATGATTATATTGTAAGATATAACTTAGGAACAATAGGTCAGTCTAGTAGTAGCGAACCGGTAATTCAACCAAGACTTAGCGCAGGGGATCGTTGGTTATTACAACGAAATAAAAAATCTAGGGATACGACAACAACTAATAACCCTGAATTAGATAATTATTTATCTACAAATTTTGAGTTTTCTAATGAAAGTTTATGCAGTAAAAATTTTAAAATCCTTGAATGGTGGAACCGGCATCAAAATATATATCCTGTTTTATCTATTATTGCTAAAGAGATATTGGCAGCACCTATTTCCACCGTTGCGGTTGAGCAAGCCTTCAGCTTGGGAGGTAATATATTGGAAGCTAGGCGATCTTCATTACATCCAAGCACTCTAGAAGCAACAGCTTGTGTGGATGATTGGACTCGAGCTGATCTGAGACAACAAGAAGATGCCCCCGATGATTTTGAAGATTTGTTCGATAATGCAATGCTTCTGCAACAAGTGCAAGCGGAAGCTGCGGACCCGGAGCCGAAGGATCAACTGATAATGATGATTGATAAATGTAAAATTATAATTTACAAAGGGGATATGTCTTAAACTTGTAATGGAACTACGTGAGCTTTGATTCCTCTCACCCTTGGAGGATACGTAGGCAACTTAAATTTAAAAAAATTTAAGCTCAAGCTCTTCAATGTAATAATTTTTTTTTTATTTATAAATTTAATCTCATTTTTTTTAATTAATAATTTTTTTTTTATTTAATGATTTGACTCCTCTCATTTTTTTATTTTAATTAATTAAAAAAAAAATGAACCGAACCGAACCGGAACCGAACCGTTCGGTTCCGGTTCGGTTCGACTTTCCGGTTCACACTTGTGGAACCGGAAACCGGCCGGTTCGGTTCGGTTCCGAACCGGAACCGAACCGCCGGCCGGGTCTAGTTGAGATTAAAGTGTAACATTACCCACAAGAAATTCCATCCAACCTTGATTGACTCTTACACATATTACACTATTGTATATTGTACTATTGTATAAAATGTAGTTCTGGGTTTGAATTGCTAACGGATCCTATTGAAAAAGTGTTTAAAGAATATTCTGTCTAAAAGGGATATTCGTTTATTCATTTTTCTAAAGAATCTTTAGTTAAATTCAAGGACTTGTGTTTATTGGAACCATCGTCCAATAGACAACAAGTGTTACCTAGTACTCACTTTGGAAAAGATCATTCGCCGCCGATCGTTGTGCAATTTATCTTTTGTAGACTAATTGACCCATATTGATTTCATCAGTTACAAATGGCTAGCGGAAATATCACAGTACCGGTCTCTCATGGAGAAAAGCCGGAGAAATTTGGTGGGGAAAATTTCAAGCAGTGGCAGAGCAAAATGTTGTTCTACCTGACAACTCTCCAATTGGCTAAATTCCTCAAAGATCCTCCGGGTCCTGTGGAGGGTGAATCTGAAATGGTCAAGGAAGAGCGAGAACAGACTTGGGTGTCTGGAGACTTCTTATGCAAGAACTACCTTTTGGGTGGTCTTGACAATACCCTGTACAATGTGTACCAAGACATGACTTCTGCGAAGATTCTCTGGGAATCTCTCGAGAAGAAGTATAAAACCGAGGATGCCGAACAAAAGAAATTTGTCGTGGGTAGGTTCCTGAACTACAAGATGGTAGATTCAAGGACGATGATGTCTCAGTTGGGTGAACTGCAGTTAATCATTCATGAAATACTGGATGAATGTATGAAACTATGTGAGATGTTTCAAGTTGCCGCCATATTATTGAAAAGTTACCTCCATCATGGAAGGACTTCAGGAGCTATCTGAAACACAAAAAGAAACAGATGAGCCTTGAAGACCTTAGTGTTCGATTGAGAATCGAGGAAGACAACATGATGTCCGATAAGGCCAGCTACAAGACTATGGAGTCTAAGGCCAACATCATTGAGGGTGTGAAGGGTAGCAAGAAGAAAGAAAGAACAGTGGAGCTGATTCTTCGAACAAGAAGTTCAAGGGGAAATGCTACAACTGTGGAAAGAGCGGTCATATGTCAAAGGACTGCAGAAACAAGAAGTTCAGGACAAGGGCAAGAAAAAGAAAAATGAGGCTCATGTCACTGAGGGTGAGCAGCTGACTGATGATATCTCAGAGATGGAACTATCAGCAGTGGTAACCGAAGCCAACATAGTTGGAATCTGAGGGAATGGTGGGTAGACACTGAGGCTACTCGTCATATCTGTGTAGATATCAAGATGTTTTCCATGTACCAGAAGGTCGATGGCAGCGATCATCTGACAATGGGAAACTCGTCTACCTCTCAGGTGGTTGGACAAGGCACAGTGGTTCTGAAGATGACATCAGGAAAGAAGCTAACATTGAGAAATGTATTGCACGTTTCGGATATTCAGAAGAACTTGGTCTCAGGTTCTCTTCTTAGTAAGGCTGGTTTTAAGCTAGTATTTGTTTCTGATAAGTTGTAATGACAAGGAATGATACGTATGTAGGAAAAGTTACCTAACTGAGGGCCTTTTCAAACTAAATGTAATGACTGTTAATCGTGCAAATAATAAAGCTAGTACTTCTGCTTATATTATTGAGTCACAAAATATATGGCATGAGAGGTTAGGACATGTTAATTATGATGCCATGCGTAAATTAATTAACATGGACCTTATACCTAAAATTACAATTGATAGCCAACATAAGTGTGAGGCATGTGTTGAAGCAAAAATGCATCGAACATCATTATTCTGTTGAATTCTGTTGAACGCAGTTCTGAACCTTTAGAACTTGTATACACTGACGTGTGTGACATGAACATTGTGCAAACGAGAGGCGGTAAAAAGTACTTTGTCACTTTTATCGATGACAGCACAAGATTCTGCTATGTGTACTTGCTGAGAGAAGCAAAACAGAAGCTATTGAGAGCTTTGTACACTATAAGAGCGAAGTTGAAAATCAACTTGGCAAGAAAGTCAAAAGAATCAGGAGTGATAGAGGTGGTGAATACGTTTCACCATTCGGTGAATATTGTTATGTGCACGGAATTATTCACGAAACCACTGCTCTTTATTTCTCAACATAACAGAATTGTGGAGCGCAAAAACCGAACGTTGAAGGAAATGATGAACGCCATGTTGACGAGTTCGGGTCTACCCCAGAACTTGTGGGGGGAAGCCTTACTTTCGCGAACTACGTTCTTAACAAGCTTCCTCACAGAAGGTTGGACAAGACACCATATGAGTTGTGGAAATGTTTCGTACCTTCCTACAAATACCTAAAAGTGTGAGGGGGTGTTGCCAAAGTAATGGTTCCTAAACCTAAGAAGGTTAGAATAGGACCCAAAACTGTTGATTGTATATTCATTGGATATGCTCTCAACAGTAGTGCGTATCGATTCTTGGTACACAAGTCAGAGATTCCTGACATCAATCCGAACATGATAATTGAGTCAATGAATGCGACATTTTTTGAAGAGACGTTTCCTTGCAAGGAAAGACAGAGAACATAGTCTCTCAAAAGAACAGTTGATACTGTCAAGGACAATGATCAGGTTGACCAAGAATCAGATCAACGTGAAAATGCTGAGACAATCGAGCCTAGACGTAGCAAAAGAGCTAGAACGTCTAAGTCGTTTGGTCCCGATTTTCTAACATACTTGTTAGAAAATGAGCCTCAAAGCTACAAAGAAGCTATGGCTTCTCCGGAGGCACCTCTTTGGAAAGAGGCTATTAACAGTGCGATTGATTCAATCCTACAGAACCATACTTGGGAGTTGGTTGATCTTCCACCAGGTTGTAAGCCGCTGGGCTACAAATGGATATTCAAAAGGAAGATGAAAACGGATGGATCAATAGATAAGTACAAGGCGAGACTTGTCATAAAAGGTTATAGACAAAAGGAAGGCCTTGATTACTTTGACACATATTCACCAGTGACTCGTATCACATTGATAAGAATGCTCATAGCCATAGCAGCTATATTTGGTCTCGAAATACATCAAATGGATGTAAAGACGACATTCTTGAATGGTGAATTGGATGAAGAGATTTACATGGAACGACCAGAAGGGTTTAGTGTTCCTGGACAAGAACAGAAAGGTGTGCAAACTTGTAAAATCTTTGTACGGATTAAAACAAGCACCTAAACAATGGCATGAGAAATTTGACAAAGAAATGTTGTCAAGTGGGTTCAAAACCAATGAGTGTGATAAGTGTGTATACACCAAATCAACTCAAAAAGGATATGTCATTGTGGTCTCTATGTAGACGATATGCTGATAATTGGTAGTAATCATGAAATGATTCAGTCTACCAAAAACGTGTTATCCAGCAGATTTGATATGAAAGACTTGTGGAGTAGCTGATGTGATCCTAGGAATTAAGATTTCTAGGACATCAGACGAATATATATTATCTCAGACTCATTATTGAGAAGATACTTGATAAATATATCAAAGGGGATCTAAATGTGGTTAGAACCCCAGTAGACCCAAATCTTCATCTATCAAAGAATACTGGTACAAGCGTATCGCAATTAGAGTATTCGAGAATCATCGGAAGTCTGATGTATCTCACGAATTGCACACGACCCGATATCGCTCAAGCTGTGACCGGCTTAGCAGATATACGAGCAATCCAGGACATAACCACTGGAAAGCCATAGTAAGAGTTTTGAGGTATCTGAGAGAAACTTCAAACTATGGGCTATATTACGAGAGATATCCTGCTGTACTAGAGGGATACAGCGATGCTAACTGGATATCTGATACGGTGGATTCCAAATCTACGAGTGGATTTGTTTTCACACTTGGTAATGCAGCCGTGTCATGGAAATCCTCGAGGCAAACATGTATTGCCCGGTCTACTATGGAATCTGAGTTCACATCGTTAGACAAAACAGCGGAAGAAGCAGAATGGCTTAGAAACATCCTGGAGGATATTCATAGTTGGCCCAAACCGGTGCCAGCGATTAGCATACATTGTGATAGCCAATCGGCTATTGGAGATCCCAAAATACAATGTATAATGGTAAGTCTCGACATATACGTCAGAGACATAATATCATACGTCAACTGCTCTCAAGTGGCATAATAACGATCGATTATGTTAAGTCGAAGGAAAACCTAGCGGATCCACTAACTAAAGGTTTACCTCGAGAGCAAGTTGAGAAGTCATCGAGGGGAATGGGCTTGAAGCCTATAATCTAAGAATTGTCACTGTGGTGGAAACCCACCTAGCTAACTGGAGATCCCAAGATCTAGGTTCAAAAGGGACAACAGAAACTTTGTGCAATTCAAAACAAGCACTGAAGTTTTGTACTCTTTCCCATTCCGATAATGACGCTGAGTGATGTCTGTCATTGGTTAGGATAAGCTAAGACTTTTAATGATCACTATATTAGGAGATGAGTCCTAATGGGGGTAAAGACAGATTACCTCTTCATAGTAGATCTTTATTTCAAGTAAGAAGTGATGCCGCTTCCATGGGAACTTTTAAAGGTGGGTTACCCTAAAGTGCTTGATGAATCCAGGACCGTTGTTCAGGGCCGAAATGAACACAACCGTAGAACGGGAAAATGGTCGAAGTAAAGCTGTGTGTTAGCAGTTGTCTTGGTTTACACCACCACGGCAGAACAGTTCAAGACTATGGGTCATTGGTTTGCCAAGTAAATCCGATTTGTCACTCACTAGGAAAGGTTCAAGGACGAAAGCTGCCTATTTCGATGCAGCTTTAGTTCATGGTAACTCTCTCAAGTGTCTTCATGAATATTTGAAGAATTGTGGGGGATAGTTGGAAATTCTTCTAAATATTCATAAGGGAATTTATCCTTTTGTAGCATGGGTGCTTGTGAGAGGTACAACCATTGGAGGGTTGCACCCCACCCCAAAGGGTGCCCTATTGGCACCCTTACATGCATTATAAAAGGAGGCATTATATCCATTACAAAAGAAGGAGAAAAGTCCGAATTTTAAAGAGACATTTTGTTTTGTTTATTGGTTTTTGGAGAGAGTTTCACCATATTCTCAGTTCGAATACTTGTTAAGGAGTGCTCCTTAGACAAGAAGGAACCAAGTTATCCTGGAAGAACATTGGCTAATTGAATCCGTAAAGCACCTGTGACGGGGCCAATAAGTTCTTAAGGACAGAGAGATTTCGACTTGGATTCGCCATCACATTACACAGTTTTATCAGGTTTTTCTGGTTTCAATCTTTTAGGGTTTTACATGAATAGTCGATCTAGATTTCTGTTTCTGATTGAATTGTTGTGTAGCATGTTATTTGATGTTTAATGACACTTATTTCACAACAGACTTAAATGGGAAATGATATGAACTTTTGCATTGTTAGTGTTTTCTATCTTTTGATGAGTGACCTAAACGTTCCATTTTTTATTTTCTAAATTTGTGTAACAAGTAGCTACAGTTTCTATAAGATGTAAATCTCTTTACTGCAATAAACTCCTTCGGTTTCAATCAAATATGCTTTTTGCATTAGCTTTTTTGTTGCTTTGATAAGATCGGTGATAAACTTTGGAGACTGATCAATGGCATCATGAAATTTTTCATTTCAGTTGTTTATTTTCTTTATATTATGTCATTGTAGGCCGCGAGGTTCAAAGCTAATAAAAAAAAAAATTTGGTTGATTAAAAATGGTTAATTTTATAATATAAAATTATATATAAATGTAGCTGCGGGCTTTTGACTAATTTAATATAATTTCTTTGAGATTTGAGGTTATAAAATTTCGGATGCCCATTGGCGCTTTGGTCATCACTATAATTTTTTTTTAGTATAGTGCTTTCAACTTTTGTTTATAGGTGTGCTCGGTGGTTGCATAACCTATTTGCTAGTGTGAAGAAAATTGAGAACATAAAAGTGAGATGAGTGATGGGGGTCCTACTCACTGTGAGTGACGGATCCACATTTATCCGAGCGAGGGTAATCGCTCCTGCTGAATTTGATATTTTATTAATATATCTCATATAAATTAATGAAAAATCTGATTTATTAATAAAATAATTTTAATTGAACTCCATTAAAACGGGAAATATGTATCATTTTTTATAAAAATCAATTTTTCTCTACACTAAATCAAAATTCTAACATCGTCACTTCTCACTGTGTGCCAATGGGAGATGTAATAAATAGAAGCTCCAACATTGGCATGCCCCCTCTACCCATGAATTCAATTCATGCGTATAAATTCAATTTTCGATCCCTTGAGAGCCTACAAAATAATTCCCCATCATCATAAAAAGACTAGGTATATAATTTTTATCTCATTAGAGTTTCAAAATATACATTGAGCAAGTCGATTCCACACGTAAAAGGGACTAGGTATATAGTATTTACCACTACGGTATTTTTTTTTTCCATTTCAAGATGAAAATTCATTCATATAAAAAAAATCACATGGATGTAATTACACGATCATAAAAACTCGAATATAAACTTAAAATATTCTAATTCAAGTCAAGATAAACTTAACATCATAAAATAAAATATGAATTATGTATTTCCCGTAACCAGTAGATATACTTATTAACACTTAAAAATTACTTAGAAACATGAGAAATTACAGGACCGGTTTGGTTTCCCTACCTAAGCTTCGTTGGAAAGTTGGTGACTACTATCCCTAATTACAAGTGAAACAACATAATACACACATTGTACATATAGTTTTTACTACAACGCACAATTAATCTAATATAAGATAATTAATAGATCTGCGAGAAATATCTCGGGAGATACTGAAAAATTCCAATCTTCATCACCAAATCTGCTCATTTAGCTCACACCAAATCTTTTGTACGCTGATGAAAATATAATTATTCCTGTAAAAAACAGAAAATATGAACCAACATAAATATTAGACATATATTACTACATAGAGTGGATCAACAGATCAGCAAATATGAGAAACAAAACCACAAAATAAAAATGAAAAACAAAAAATAAAAGAGACAAATTACCGAGTGGTTCACCGGTTAAATTTCGGTGAACCACCGATAGCCACAAAGTAAGGGTAGGGAAGAGAAATGAAAAAAGAGAGGAAACAAAGGAAATGAGGAAAGTGAAAAAAAAAAATAGAAGAAAACGCAAATGGACAAAAAGATGAAGAAAAGGTGGGGGTGGGGGGGGGGGGGGGGGGGGGGGGGGGGGGGGGGGGAAGAGGGACGAGGATGTCCCATGTCGACACCCAAAAGGGTAGGTGGTGGTAGACTTGGCCACCGATTCGGTTTGATTTCGAACCGGAATCGAACCAGTCGGTTCTCGATTGTACTTTTGTGGAACTAGAATCGAATCGGATAATGTCGGTTCGGTTCGGTTCCACAAGAATGTGGAACCGGGAACCAAAATCGAACCAGACGGTTTCGGTTCAAATTTTTTCAAAAAATTAATTTTAAAAAAATTTATAATTGAATATTATTATCAAATATATATAATAAAAAATTATTTATTTGAATTTTATTAAATTAAATTAAAAACAAAAGAAATTTTTTAATTTATTTGAATTTTAATAATAGAACCGAACGGTTCCAGTTGGAACCATCCGGTTCGATTCCGATTCGATTATGAAACCGTGGCCGGATCTAGGTGGCGGGAGAGGCTAGGATTTAGTGTTTCTTTTTTTCCCTTTAGAAGAGTCTACTCCACTGCGGTACTTCATAAGTATTTCAAATCACCCATTTACCATTCGATTTTTTTAATGTTATTTCGAAGTTTTGGAGAAAGCTACAAAATATATCATAAGATTTTTCTAATCTTCCCTTTTCGAAAAGAATAAATTCATATTTTAAAACGTGTGAATATCAACTAGTGTTTAGTCTCATATAAAGATGGC